>SNQJ01S0002327.1:47484-59005 GCA_010110895.2 Picea sitchensis | reverse complement strand
TTAGAACATTTACTTGCATTTGTCCTTAGTAATTATTTTTTCCAGAGACATCTAGGAGAAAATAGATACATGGAAAACAAAATTGCTTCTTCTGATGTCGATGACCTAGACACATTGCAAAGCACCATTGAATTGTACAAGCAATAGGTAAAATGCCCCGGTGAGAAGAGTGTTCAATTGTCGGATACCACTCCCAAAAGTACGACATCCTGGAGCATTGCTCTAACGACCCACCCCAGTAAGAAAGCAACCCATAATTCTTCAAACGAAAGGAGGATATAACAACCTTGATCACCCTAAAATTGATAGTTCTCACAAGCTTCTGATGGAGAAGAAGAGAAAAAAATTGTAGGGAAGGCAGAAGAGCCCAAAATTAAGAGTGATAACATGGAACTTGAGACTAATCTGTACATAGTTGATACCGAAATTTTTTACGAAGATGAATCCTTCGTATTCCAGAGTATTGTTTTTGAGAGGGAGTCTAAGAATTTAATTATTGAAAAGAGAGATGTAAAAATTAAGAAAGGTAAATCTCATTCAAAGATTAACCTTGTGAACATGAAGTTGTCCCAAATCTCCCGACTTCAGAGAGAAAACAGAGATTCTCTTGATGATTACATTGGAGGCATTGAGGTCGAGAATGCTAGACGAAAGACCGAGTCAAGGAATTGGAGGAAGCTTTGATTCCTATTCCATTGCTTTCCAATCCTTTAGAAATAGCCATACCTACCACCCCTCCAGCCAAGTTAAAAGGATCCTCCAGCCTCCTCGCATCGTGTACAGGATATGTGGAGAATAATATCAAGAAAATAATGGAACTGGTTACTGAGGCCTGGGAAACATCAAAAAGTATGGCTTCCCTTGGAACGAGGGCACATTCTTTTCTCGAGCATTTGCAGGCGGATTTAAAAAATGAACAACACTTCTATTTAGACATGATCATCCCTTTTGGCACCTTGGGACGAGGGCACATTCTTTTCTCAATCATTTGCAAGTGGATTTAAAAAATGAACAACGCTTATATTTAGACATGATCATCCCTTTTGGCACCCATGTCAACAACATGATAGAAATGAGTATAAGGCAAGAAGATATCCCCTCCCAAAACCAGATCACTCAATTAAATGCATGCTGGAAAGAGAAAGTGAATAACATGCATCTCATTGTCCAATCAGGTGAAGAAGCCATATCAAAGAAAGAAAAATTATTCACAAAGATGACTGAAATAGAGTTAGCCGGAAGGACCAACAAGGTCCAAGACACCAACTTAATTGTCAACTCCTTTCCCTTAACTAAGCAAGTCTTTGATAAACAAGTTGATATTTTTAAGGGGTTGTCTTTAAAAATGTTTTACAACATCCTTGAATATGGTGAATATGACGTGGACAACTGGCTAGTCGACTATTCGGTACAAAATTAAGAAATTGATCACGCTCTGTGTAATCTTTCTATCAATATAAAGGAATTAGAAACAAAACTTTTCAACATAAAAATCCGAAATGAGATCAACTTGTCTCCCTTGAGAAGCTACATTGAAGAATGGGTCCAACGGGAAATGGAGCAGGTCGTCGACGAAAGGCAATATGAAACTGACACGATTCCAATAGCCATTGACGACAGCAATAAAAATGCATCAACAAGAAAATAACAAAAGGGGTCTCACTATAAGTCTATACTGATCACATCCTTATTTTTTTATCAATCCAGTTATTCCACCCTTTATAATAGAAATGTATATCCAAAAATTGATACCTTCCAATTTCTTCTTTTCAGGTATTTCTCTCTACCGTTGCCCAGTTCTTCTTTCCACGGTCCTATTTCTTGTACATATTTTCTTATGGTGTATTGGATCCCCAATCCCAGACTATATGGAAAGCGCATTTAAATTTCCAGGAATATGTAAGAGACAATATTATTTTTTGATATATTTCAAATAAAACAATTTTTATCTCCTTTTATATTTATGTGCTCATAAATTTTTATCTTCAACTATGTTGATTGTCAATAAATTGTGTTTATTTAATTTAAATGTAACTTTAAATGTGTCTTTTGTGTTTTATATTTTTCTCATGCATATTTTTTTCTCTTTCTATGCATATAGATTTCTTTGTTGTGACAAATATAGAGACACACAAGCTAGATGGTCTATGGAAATTGTACTTAACTCTAACCAGTTGGAAGTATACGGAAATCATTATGAATGAATTTCATAACTACATTAAAGAGATAAAACATGCAAGGTAGGAATGGGAATTTCGAACATAGAAAGTCACACTACTAGAAACAACGAAAATTTTGAACATAGCAAGATGGATTATGTAGTTTCAAAAACTAAATGGGACTGTAGAGGCCACATGCCATTTCTTGCATGGATACCACCTGTGCTTCATGCTGCTTGCCACATTTACACTGTAGTTTCTATCTACCCCCACTTCTTTTTCCCCATCCATGTGCATCTATTCCCAATTCAACCCAGCAAGGACTACACTGCCATGCATCACTTGTTGTAATAAGTATTCTTGTGCATTTGTCTAGCTAAATAAGATTGGTGATTTATATTTACCTTTTTTGTAATGTCTAAAGATATGGACAACATAGGCTCAATGTAATAAGGGGATAAATTTAATTTAAATTTTTAAAAGTTTGATATGGTCCATAGGCTCAAGTTAATAATAACGAGATAAATTTAATTTAAAATTTTAAAAATTTTGATTGGTGATTTGAATTCTTTTTTTACTTACGAAAGAAATTCAATTTTTTAATATATATATATATTAATAAAAAATTAATATTAATTCTAAATATTTTATGGTTTTAAAATAATTTTAAAAAGTATATTAAAAATAAATTTAATTAAAATTTAGAAGAATTGTTGAAATTGTCCATATCAGTTTTGAGATTGCATACTTATCATATAAGTTTTTCACAATCCATCTATACATTGAAAAACAAAATTTAAGTAATGAAAAATTACAATTTACGAAAAAAACTAAAAAACTAAAATATTTAAAATAGGCACGACTCCATTGGACATGTATTTTGTCACAACTCTATGTGTCTACATGTGTTGAAATTGTTCAAATCCTTCTATTTTTGAATTTACTTTAATGAAAGTAATTATTAAAGTAAATTGCTTGTATTAAGTATTTATTTATTTATTTAATTGAGTTATTTAGGAAATGTTAAAAGTAATTATCATGTAATCTAAATCTCAAGTGAGGTGAGAAATAATCTTAACTCTCAATCAATTACTTTGGAGATTAGAAATATATTATAATTCATGATTATAAAAGCAAGGCTAGGGTGAAGGAGGAAGACACTTAGGATACTTGAGAGTTGGATCAAAAATGACTTTGATTCAAGATCTTGGATAGGTGGAGAAGGGATTAAATCTAGAGATTACATCAAGGAGAAGAGAGAACAGAGGTTGCCGCAAGTGGGCTTCATTCAAGCGAATCCACATGGAAGAGTTGCATTGTACATAGTTTTTTGTACATGATTTCTATACATGTACGTGAATGCTAGTGGAGACATAAGTGTGTATGTGAGTGTGAAGTAGGGACAATCACATACATCATGAAAAGCCTGTAGTTCTGGGTTCGTATAGCGGGTCTATCCTTGTCAGGTTTTTCTGTAGTTGTATTTCTCTCAATGGGCCATTATCCATGTTACGGAAGCCCTAATTTAAGCATAATAAAATTATTCTCAACATTGGTTTTCCATTCGAGGTTTTTCCAGGGGTATCTACCCAAAAATATTGGTGTTCATGTGTGCATGATTTGGTTTCTTGTTTTTTCTTCTGCAACATGTTTAAAGTTGGATATTGCAGCAATGCATTTTGTTTTGTGAGTTGCTAATATGATTTGCAGTAAGGAAATCTTTAGATAACAAAATACCTAGGTGTTGGAGTAAGAAGTTTTCAACATGGTATCATAGCACATTCTCTGAAGGGAATTCAAATCTCAGATCCATAGCCAGCATACAAAAATCGAAGGATGGATTTCAGGAAACTAATAGTGCAATGAAAGAATTGGTTTTAAGTGTTTTTGTCCAGGGTTTTTAACGAATTTCTAGCATCATATCACCTATTCGTGCCTCCAATAGGTATATTCTTTCATCGGCATATAGGATATTTTTTCACCATGCTTCGCATTCCTTCATCATCCTATGACTGTGATTCATATACCCTAGGTACAAACCCATTTCTTAGCGACACAAAATCTTTTCATTGCTACTAGAAGTGTCGTTATTAAGTGGTAGAGACCTACCAAACATGGGTACCCTAATTAGAAACTTTTTTATCATTTGGTGCCCATGCAAAAGTTATTCCATAGGACTGGGAATTCCTTATAGTCTCAATATTTTTTTTCCACAAGTGTAAATTTGTGTTGTAGATAATACTTTCTTTAATAGTTGAATTATACTAGTTTAGATCATGGTCAATCTCAGAATATAAGGATATATTTATGATGTTGAGAACCTCATTTTCATTAGAATTAATGGTCTATCATGAAATAGGCTACTTAAGGGGACATAAATATTTCTTCTCTAAATTGCATGCATGATTTATAATGGGGATATGTAAGTTTTCAACCATGTATTAGTAAAAAAAAATCAATCTTTTGCACATTACTAGAAGATTGAAAAAAATACAGCATTTTTCCTTACTAATACATGGTTGGAAATAAACCTAGAAATGTTTTTGTTGTCCATTGATTATTTTGAACTAAACAAATTGAAAAAATGGTAATGTTTATGTTTCCTATTTATTTTTTCAATCATGTACTAACGAACAACTTTCAATCCTTAAAACATTACCAAAGGATTGAAAACAATTGCTAGATTTATACTTTCCATTACATGGTTGAAAATAGAACTACCAACATAAATTTCATTGGTTAATTATTTTGAACTAAAAATACTTTCAAAAGGCGGCAAGGTTTTATTGTCAACCTTGTATCAACAAATAATTTTCCATATTATGTGTGATATTAGAGGATTGAAAAAAGTCCACTATGATGTTTTCGTGTTTTACATGGTTAGAAATAAAACAAAATAAATGTAAACATTGTTGATTAACTAAATTTAAACAAAACATTTAAACTCCCATGACCTAAATGTTGTTTGTTGATAAAATTTAAACAAAACATTTAAAACTCTCGCAACTTAAATGTTGTTTGTTGATAAAAAATTTAAAAATATATATTTAAAATTTAATTATATTGATTTTACAACTCATTTTAAGATAGAAACAACCTACCGCTCCCCGTGAATGTACCTTTACCCATAGATGACATAATGTAGTTGATGTGTTGATTTGATCATGCAATCAATGTATGGAAGTTGGGTGGAGAAATAGCCAAATAGAGTGCTTGTAAACTTTAAAAGGAGAAACAAGGTCATCGTTCCTTGTCTAATAATTTTTATTAAATTAAAATAGCTCAATGAAGGTACCAACCCTTGATTGAGGTCCAAAACCTTGATTGAGGTCTAGAATTCTATCAAGAGTTTAATCAATTCTCTCTAGGAACTCAACTAATTATTTACTGGATCTGAATCAATAAGAGGCTTATGTAAGTGCTCGATTTAGGTCTCAAAACTTTAATCAAGAATTTGAAAATTACTTTGATGAAAGGTATGAGTAGATCACTTTCACCTTCCCCCATAAATGTGACATGTGTATGGATCCACCCTATAACTCATTTATAAGTACTGAAAGAATTTAGGTAATCAATTACCCCATCGACATATCTCATCTTAAGGGCATTTAACGTCTTCTTTAGGAATATTAATTTCATGAGAGACTTGGATAAATATACAACCTCCATGGCTATCCTAAAGATATTTGGTTATATCATTCCCTACAACATTCATCAACACCAAATTAGATAGGTTTAGACCCATCAATAATGTAACAAACCTCCCATTTCGTCACGACATCAAGCCTCATATAACAAGTGCAATTTTTATTTTTTTGTGTGTGTAGGAAGTTAATAATGACATTATACTCAACAACGCAACACGACAATGAACACAATGCCTGCAACTCTCACAATCACAACATAATGACCTAACATAAAGGTGCATCAAGCAACTGGAAGCAATGTACGACATTCAACTGAAGAAGATTAAGAATGAATACTCGTCTGTTCTACCCTGCAATGGTTAGGACCTCCACGACACATAAGCAACGCTCAAGCCCAGGTTCCCATCGATTTTGACCATTTAAGGTCTCAAAGCTGGCGACTGTTCTTATGAACAAGGAGGTGTCTACATCCCGCCCAACACAAGCAGACCAAGCCCACTAAGCTAAGAACAATCATTAAATATAATAAACAACCCATCCATCAATCAAGGATAAATGGTCAATATCTATGATCCTTTTTAACATTGGTTACCATTCACTAGGGGCACATCTAACTTACCATTATTCATTAATGCACCCTTTAAATTAACATTAATTATAATCAATTTAGCACGTCTAAGTAACGGATACTAGATCTATAAATGATAAATACAATGCATCATCAATTATAGATCAAATTAGCAAGTCTAGAATTTGCAATTTGGTCATTATTCACCAATCAACTTTAATCATTATACATTCCAATTGGGCAATTCTAATTTAATCCAATTCTCAATCTACTAGCCATTAACATCAATTGAAACATTAACTAAAATAAAGTAGCTTGCTATTATTAAATACTAACTAAAACAAAGTAGATATTTATTATGAAACATTAACTAAAATAAAGTAGATTGCTACTATTAAATAAAGTAGATTGCTATTGCCCCTGGATGGGGTGTCAGACCGCTCAACGTGGCAGGAGACGAGGGAGAGTACTGGGCAATGTGGCATAGAGCCACGTGATGGGCTTGTGCCACAGCCCATCACCCCACACGAAATTTAAATAGAAGTTATGGTGATGCGAGGGCACATTAACAACGTCGTCCTCTCCCCTCGCTGCAAGCTCGAATGAATTGGTGCACTATGGATTCGGCTCATTTTGGTTCGATGTTTGCAGAGCTTCTCCCTCGGACGCTGAAGTCCATCCCTATTCTTCTCCTCTGGTACCAGGCGACCTTCGTCCATTTTTCCAGCTACATTGAGCTTCTAATGATGAGGCCAAGAGGCAGACCCAGGGGGGGCTCCCCTTGGAAGCCTCGCAGGCCTTTGATCACTCCTCTGGATTCCACCTCTGATGATTCCTCCCTGTGCCATCAGTTAAATTCCACTCCTGTCTCTCTGCGACCTTCGCAGTTCAATTCCATGGCAATCATTCCCCGCACGCCCGTTTCAATCCTACGGCTTATTAATGAACCTCCAACATCCCCTCATAACCCCATGACCCTCCATGACCCTCCGGGAAGACTGGAGGATGAACCTTCTCTACAAGGTGTGCCTCGAGGGGCAGGTCTCAACTCCCAGGAGTCCTTTGACAGTGAGCATTTCAGGAATAGTTTGTCTGTATTACACAATTTGGTTTCAAGCTAAGGCAAGAGGTGGCGGATCTGCACTATCACGTGCAAGCCATGGACGCAAAGGTGGTCAGCTTCCTCCAGATTATTGTGTCTATGCATGCAGCCCTGTTCGAGGATCCTGTCGATGTCAACGAACAGGAGGGTCACCACGGGGGGCCAAGTCAAGCAGACATGAAGTAGGATACACGCGAGGAAGGCACCGAAGGAGCTGAGGACGACAAGGAAGCTGAAATGCAGTGGAGCGACGAGACAGTCTACATAGAGGAAGAGCCCTGGCCAGGAGACCTTCAGGCCACGCAGACCAGTTACCTGCCAGGTGTCTAAGTTTTAAGTTCTAGGTGTCAAATGATAAACAGTATAGTTACTCTATCTCTGGTTTTACTTATAACTTGATGAACTTGATGAACTATTGGCCGGTTGGGCTGGCTGGACTGGTTTCCCCATGGCTGGGGTAGTCCAGTTACTACATCTTGTACCTTTTTGTATTTTTCTATCTTGTTTCAGTCTCTGAAAGCTCTTAATATACAAACACTCTTATTTACAAAAAAAAGAGTAGATTGTTATTGCTATTATTGCTATTATTAACTAAATCTCAACCTGTCATCTAATTCTAAGTTAATCCAAATCTCAATCTACTGGCCTATTAAATAATTAATAAGTCAATAACATGGCATTTAATAACAAGACATTTAATAACAAATAACCTATCAATTAATATATCACTAACATCACTAACTACGTCAAGGCAGGAACAACAAGGAGACATTTGTTAACTCAATAAATTACAGCATGTGTCTAACTTAACTAAAATTACCCAAGTGACAGTTGTCTGCAACATTAAAGGAATCGACTGAGAGGGGTGAATGCCATAAAGCCATAGATTTAACGCAATACTATAGTCATGCGCCGAAATAGGTGTACTGCCATACGCCTTTGGGGAGATTCACTGCCAGGTAAAGGTAAAAACAAAAGTTCAGGGCATGAGGTGCAGTCAGGAACTAGGAGACTCATGGCCAATTGCATGCATGATAGTCCATTAATAAAGGCGACCTGGGGCGAAAGGCTAAAAAAACGCAGTACAGGAGGCCCACGCACCGCGAGTTAAGGGAGAAATCACAGCACCCAGACCTCTGCCAAGTCCAGGAGGTTAAGACACACAAATGTAAGGGTCAGCCTGTCACTGAGCAGAGGTCGAGGGAAGGGATCGTGGAGTGACCTTCAACTGGTTGGGTTAAATCGCAAAGGTAAAATGAGAGGTAGGTTTTAATGGAGGAAAGCAAAAAATGCAGAGGCTAATCAACCTTACCCTAGGCCAATCCAACATTGGAAACCACCTTCACTATCAAAAAATAATTGCTACACGACTAAAGGAACAACGCGCAGTTACAAGTTAAAATCCGCAGTAAGAAAAAAAAACAAGAACTGCTCCAATCGCTGGATTACAATAATTTCGTGGTAAATGATCGAGTAAAGCACTGGAAATTCAGTGATAAGGGCATTGTGTACAGTGATAAAGAACACTATTAAATTTGATGATAACATACGCAGATAAATGTTGAAAACGCTTGTTTACACCTCCCAATTCGCAGAGATACTAACAGTCAAAAAAACATTTTGCTAAGATTACTTATTAAGGATGACATCTAAAGACCAAAGTCTAATTTCTCCTACTAAATACATTAATTTCAGAGAACATTTAATCGTTGGCCAATGAGATCACAAACGCAGCGCTAAATATCCAACCATACATAAATGCAGTGTAAATTTTATCCATCACTCCAAAAAACACATTCAGGAATGTAAAAATGCACAAAATAGTAAGAGAAGTGCAAGGATCAAATGGGAATCCATTGAAAGGATCACAGAGACTTTATCCACCTACAGAGAAAATTTCCAGCTAGGTAAAATAAAAAAAATGCACAGTGGGATGTAAGGCTACGCCAACAACAAAATTTCAGGGTTAGTAAAACACATCAAGGTGCAAGACAACCACTTCCAAAGCCACAATAGAGGTAGATGGCTAATAGGTTCATCTTTCGCTTCACCATCATCGCATAGAAAAGCAGGGCATTGAGATCCATAGGTCTTTTAACGCTAAGACGACAACCATAGATCAGGCTCCTGACCGACTGCTCAGGAGAGGACTGACAAGCTAGGGACAAAAGCTAAGAAACCACGAAGGACACAATCAATCACAGCCAGGTGGTAAAGACATACAGGAAAACGAAGGCCATGGGAGACAACAACCATCAAGCTAGGCTAAAAATAGTTTCAGTCATTAATTTAAAAAAAAACATCAGTTTACTTCGTCATTAAATAAGCAGATCCAAGCATAAGTCCTAATACACTCTACCATACAAAATGAAGAGAGTGTATCATTGCCTGATCGCCCGCTTTGAATGACGTCCGCGCGCTCCGAGCAACTCCTGCTTTCCGACCGACGAGACTTCACCAGTACCTCCCAGCCAATGCTAGGGGTACTCTTCTTCCCCCTTAACCCCTTGAGCCTCAAAGGGGCCACACACACTATCCAGAGATTCCGACTAGCTCCCAGCTTGCCTCGCAAGGCTGAGCTACCACTCCTCTCCGAGCTGGGTATCCCCAACTCCCACAAGTAAATCAGTCAAGTAGATATTTTTGCAGTGTAACGTTACGCAAATAGAATCTGATCCTTCATCCTTCTTCCTCCTTCATTATATAGAATTTTGAACTTCCTTTCTTTCCTAAAATCTCATTTAATTAAAAATTTAAAAATAAATTCCTAAAAATTCTTCTCCGTACAAGTGTCCCCCATCCCCTACATTCCTCCATTATTTAATTTCTTTAATTAGTTAATTATCTTATTTCCCTCACCCACTTGCAGTTACTCCTAGAATCACTCCTAGGTATCCCCAAATTCCCTTACAGGTTTTAAAGGCTTTCCCTATTATTAAATTGTTAATTCAGTTTAAATTAGAAAACTCTTAAATGGTAGATACTTTTTCTAAGTTTGGCTTTTCGCTTTTTCCCTTATGTTCCCCTTTTTCCCTTTTTATGTTTACCTCTTTTCCTAGTTTCCTAAATTTTAAGGTTTTCCCTCTTTCCCCTTTTTAATTAGAACTCAAAAAGGTAGGTGCGGGAATTAACCATTTTTCCCTTTTCTCATTTAATTAGTATTTTAAATTATCAAAATAATAAAAATGACTAATCCCCCCCTTTTTATTTTATTTTAATCCAACAGATTTTTTTTTATGAAACAATTAATTTCTTACTCCCTTCATGTTACAATATTTAACGAAGGTCATAATTATTATTTATGTGGTTTTTATTATTATTATTATTATTATTATTTTATAGAGAGATAAAATTTTACCACTAGCAAGGTTTAGACTTAAACCTTAAATTTTCGTACAGGGTGACATTTAATTAGGGAATTTGTTTTAAAATTTTCTTAACACATTATTGGTCCTAAGGCCATCTAAGCTCATTCCTCTATCATCAACAACACGACGTGTCCTTGAGGACGCACTACGTGCTCCAAGGGTGCCACTCGCCTTAATCTGTTTCCCTTGCACAACGTACCCTTCAGGACGCACTACGTTCTCCAAGGGTGCCACTCGCCACTCTCCATTTTTCTTGCACGACGTGCCCTTCAGGATGCACCACGTGCTCCAAGGGTGCCACTCGCCTCTTCACTGACTTGGTAGACATCAATAACCCTGGAGTCAACACTCCGCCAAGTGAACTTGTGGGAGACTAAGGGCCTCTATGGAATAAGGCCCCCGTCTTATTGTGTTCCCCTTAGAATCATTGTGAACAACTATCATAGTTTTCCCTCATGACATCGTGGGTCCTCTCGAACTAGGTAATCGTTAACCTACAGTTCGAGCCACGGCGGGAGTGTGTTAAGGTCCTAACCCGCACATAAGTAGATCAATGTATTCGGATGTAATAAAGGTCAATATTAATAAGACCTTTCAATAAAATAGAATAAGGAGGATGTAAGAAGACCTAATAGAAGCTTCCGCTTCTAGAAGGATCTTCCTCTAGATGCTTCTTT
>SNQJ01S0002327.1:18472-47474 GCA_010110895.2 Picea sitchensis | reverse complement strand
TAGCTTGGATATTATTGTAACAGAGCGCTGCTCGATTGGAGGTTTCCCCCTCGAAGAGGCCTGTGAACATTGCTATCTGATTCAAAGTGTTATTTCTGTTGCTATTTCGTATATCATTTCTGTGTATTGTGAAGATTATGATGAATATTTTACTGTTATTCTGTCATTTCTAGCATTTTGTTTCTGTTCTGCATATTTTATATATCTGGTATCTTGCATAGTGCTAGTAGGCTGTGGCAGGACTTCTGACCACACCTCTCCCTCAACATCTCTGGTAATCATGTGTGACCCCTTTACTCCACATGTGAGTCTGGTCGACAAGCTATCATCAACCTGCATCATCAACGAATCATGTCAGAATATGTCCATATCATATCATCTAATCAGAAGCACTAAAATCATAGTGAAACAATCAAACCCCAATGGTACACTCCCCAACTCGATCCTAAGTCCAAGGGGTTCCAGCGATGCCTCAGCGTCCTCTAGGTCCATAATCTTGCACACTCAGTAAAACCGAGTCAATAGCACTTGTCTATGTCGAGGCGGAGAAAAACAACACATCATCATCACATGACACCTCATAATCAAAATCAAAAGTTTTAATAGCATAATAATCTGGATCACTTGCGAGCAAGTGTCCTCAAAGAATAAGTTCACTCAGTGCGCCAGAGCGAGATGTTACAAATAATATGTCCTTATCACTCATTTTGTCCCAATCCTCCCACTTCATAATTTGAACTTATTAACCTTTATGATGACATCATTCATCTCTCTTTAAATAAATGAATATTTTATTTTCAATTTCCAAAAGTTGAAATTGTAACCCATAAATTTCTCAATACCTAATTTTTATATCAATTTTATACTACAAAAATCCACATAACCTCCCACTAAAGATTAAATAAATTCTATAACACACTACATTGAAAATCCACTATCATAAAAAAACTTCAAATCTACCACCATAGTTACAACAATCTCTACATGGATTCACAATGAATCACATCATTTTTTATACACCAATTTTGCTCCAATTCCTCCAATACTACTATGGATTCACAACAATACTATGTGATCCCGAGTTATCTTAACTTAACATTAAAGGCACCCAAGAATGCTTTGATATTTTCTATTAGTTAGAGTGGAGAGCTTAACCATGTGAAAAATATTTATCCACATAAAATATCAATAAGCAAAAAGATAATACTCATCAAAAGAAGAAAATACTCATCAAAAGATTAAAAAAGAGAAAAATGAAAACAACGATTTAAATAATATTAAAAAATGAAAATTGAAAACAAAGATTTAAATAATATTAAAAAATGAAAATTGAAAACAAAGATTTAAATTATTTATGAAAGACAAAAAAATCTCAATACATACAAAATGTCATTGAAACCACACTATGATCTCAATGAATCTCATTATATTTTTCACATTGATAATTTCAGTCCAGTTGTCTTTTCTAATCATTTTAAATTGAAATTATATATGACTCGAAGTTTGTTGGACTATGGTGCACTAGTTGAAATAGTGGTTATCATGGTAATAATCGTTGGACAATATGTTCCTCGGATAGAACATGCGTTCATTTAAAAGAAACTAGTTTTTTTTTTGTTCGTTTGAAAAAATGTTATTGCTTTAAATGTGAATGGATTATTGCTTTAAATGTGAATGGATTATAACTTTTGGACATAGTCACCTATGCTTTTAGACATTTCTTGCTCCAAAGATTTTCTGGACTCTCGAGAGCCTTCTAAGACCTCTATAAATACGAGGCGAGGCAGATGTAATCGTTTTGATCATCAAACAATAAGATCAGTTTCTCTGTTAGTTTCTGTGTTCCTGTACTTCTTCCCACTTCCTCGTGGTATCAAAGGTGAGCCGTGAAAATTGAACGTTGTGCATTGAGCTGCCTAGAGTGTCATTGTGTCGTGAGACTTGGAAATCTTCTGTCGTGAGAGTCGCAGAGATGAGGAGGCCGCAACTTACAAGGAGGGCCATGAGCCAGAAAGGAGAAGTCACAAAGCTCGAAGGAGTTAGAAAATCACAAAAATCGTGTGGGTTTACTCAAATCGGTGGATGGTGCGAAGAGGAAGCCCACTCAGTCGCGGGTTCGTGAGGACTAGCGGAAGCCATCAGCAGCAGAGATCCAATACAAATCCATGATAAATTCTGGTAAATCTCTTTCTTCGTGTTCTTGTGTTTGTATTATTCGAAGCTGTGATTAATCCGTTGCCCTCGAGTCTTCAAATTGGTATCAAAACAGTCCTAGGGGTGTCGAGTGTTTTCTGCTTGACTTTTTAGAACAATGGCATTATATTGGGCATCTTTGTTTACCTCCATTACCATGATTTTTATTTGGTGATATGGTGGATAGAATTATAGCAGTCTAAGTCTTTAAAGATCACTTATAAAAGTTGCATAGGAGGTGTTGGTTGAAGAAGAGTACCAAAAGAGCTCACTAGTCTTTTGCCTATTTTGCTGAAAATATTTTGGTTTGATTTTTTTTTTAAATGGCATGAGGAATGTATCAACAACTTATGATTCCAACATTTTTTGGGAAAATTATGATAATTGGGCATTTAGAATGAAATTAACATTTGACTCATATGAACTATCAGATATAGTAATGATGATTGGTTATAGTGAAGCACAAGATGAGTCTATTTTGAGTGTTGATGAAAAGAAAAAGCTTGATGAAAATAGGCAAAAGAATAAAAGGGTTTTGCAAATAATTGGACAAGCATTGGATGATTCAGTTGTTGGAAGGATTAAACCAACCACTACATCTAAGAAAGCATGGGACATTCTAGAGATGACATATCAAGGCACTAGTAAGGAAAAAATTGCCAAACTCCAAGCACTTAGAAGAGAATTTGAAAACTTGCAAATGAAAGATTCGGATTCAATAGATCAATTTTCATATCGTGTTACGGATTTGGTTAATCAAATAAGAAAAAATTGTGATGAGCTAGTAGATCAAAAGGTTGTAGAAAAGGTTTTAAGAAGTTTGCCTAGAAAATTTGACGCAATTGTTGTGGTAATTGAAGAATCTAAAGATTTGACTATATATTCTATGGATGAGTTGGTTGGCTCCTTGAAAAAATATGAAAGCAGGTTGAGCACAAATGACAATACTTTATTGGAGCATGCATTCAAAACAAAAATGGAATTTGGAAGAGGAAGAGGAAATCTAGGAAGAAAGAGGAAGAGGAAGAAATAATTTTCAAAGAGAAGAAAGAAAGAATCAAGACCAAGGAGGAAGAAGAAATCAAAATTTCAGCTCAAGGGAAAGAAATAACAATCAAGCATCACAAAGGTATGACAAATCAAATATTCAATGTTATTACTGCAATAAGTATGGTCAGTTTGCAAATGAATGCCAAAAGAAACAAGCAGATATGAGAAAGCAGAATGCAAATTTCTCTGAGAGTAATTGTTTATTACCTGTTATGTAGCTCAATAAAATGCAAGTAACATTTGGTTTCTTGATAGTAGTTGTAGTAACCATATGACTTGAAATAAAGGGTTGTTTGAGGATTTGGATACATCAGTTAAAGAACAAATTAAATTGTGTAATCATAACATTGTAGAAGTCATGGTAAAAGGTGCAATTAATGTAATAACAAAGACTGGAAAGAAAATTATTCCTGATGTTTATTTTGTACCTGGTTTGAAGCATAATCTCATAAGTATGGGACAACTTACTCAAAAGGGTTATAGAGTTTCTCTTGAGAATAATGTATGCACTATACTTGATATACCTCTAGTAAAATAGTGATTGCAAAGATTAAAATGACAAGCAACAAAATGTTCCCACTTCACATGAAAAGTGAAATGATGGAGAATATTGGAGCAAGTTTCAAGGCATCAAGTCAAGATGAAGCATTGGTATGGAACTTGAGGTATGGCCATATAAACTTCAAAGGATTGTGTTTTTTTCAAAGAAATGAAATGGTAAGAGGTTTACCACCTATTCAAGCACCAATGAATTCATGTGACAGTTGTATTTTGGGTAAGCAACATAGGAAAACATTTCCAAAAGAAATTTCATATAGAGCTTGGGCACCTTTAGAAATTGTGCATATAGACTTATGTGGTCCAATGCAAACACCATCATTAGTGGGGAGCATATATATTCTAACATTCGTTGATGATTAAAGTAGAAAAACATGGGTTTATTTCCTCAAACACAAATCTGAAACATTTGACAAGTTTGATGAATTCAAGGCATTGGTTGAGAAACAAGGTGACCTATCCATTAAGATATTGAGATTAGATAGGGGAGGAGAATACAAGTCAAATGAGTTTGTGGAGTATTCCAAGTATCATGGAATAAATAAGAAGTTAACTACAAGATATACACCTCAATAGAATGGTGTTGCAGAATGGAAGAATCGTACAATAATGGAGATGAAAAGAAGCATGTTCAAAGGAAAGAATCTATCTAATGAATATTGGGGCAGTAGCTTGTGCAGCTTGTGCAGTTTATATACTGAACATGTGTCCAACAAATATTGTGAGGGACATGATTCATCAACAAGCATGGAGTGGTAAGAATCATAGTGTTTCTCATTTTAAAGTGTTTTGTTGCATTGCATATGCACATGTGCCTAAAAAAACAAGGAGTAAATTGGATGATAAAAGTGAAAAATGCATTTTTATTGGCTATGATGAACAATCTAAGACATATAAGTTGTTTAATCATATAACTAAGAAATTAATTGTAAGTAGAGATGTTGTATTCAAAGAAGAAGAATCATTGGATGGAAATATAGAGAAGACAATTACATGTACAACAATACTATATGAAGAACACAGAGAAAAAGGTAAAGGAGAACAATCAAATGAGCAAGGAGGAATACCATAAAGAATTCCACAAGAAGATAACTCACAAAGGCAGGTTGATCAAGGAGAAACATCAAGTCCACAAGTAATTTATGACTCAAATCCTACATTTGAATCATTAAGGCCAAGATTAAGAAGCAAAAAGACTAGAATCTTGCAAGAAATATATGATAAAGGAGATAGGATATATTTTCAATCTAACTTTGCTCTATTTACTCAAGATCATATATGCTTTGAATATGCAATTAAGGAAGAACATTGGATTAATGCAATGAATGAAGAAATGTAATCTATTAAGAAAAATGATACATGGGATCTAGTTGATTTACGTAAGGAGAAAGAATGCATAGGTGTGAAATGGGTTTATAAAACTAAATATAAGGAAAATGGAGAAGTTGACAAATATAAGGAAAGATTAGTAGCTAAAGCATTTGCAAAATAATATTGATTTGATTACAATGAAACATTTGCACCCATAGCAAGACTTGACACAATTAGGATGGTACTAGCTATTGCAACTCAACACAATTGGAAAGTTTATCAAATGGATGTCAAATCAACCTTCTTGAATGGATATTTAAAAGAAGAAGTCTATGTGCAGCAACCATCGGGATATGAAATAAAAGGATAAGAAGACAAGCTTTACACGTTGAATAAGGAACTTTATGGATTGAAGAAAGCACCAAGATCTTGGTATAGCAGGATAGATTCATGCAAGATAAAAAATGAATTCATAAGAAGCACCGGTGAGACTACAATATACACCAAATTCAATGAACAATGTCAGATCTTGATTGTTTTCCTATATGTTGATGATTTGATATATAGAGGTAATCTCTCTATTGATATGTTTAAATCAACAATGAAGAAGGAATTTGAGATGACATACTTGGGGTTAATGAAATATTTTCTTGGCATTGAAGTCACACAAAATGATAAAGGAATTTTCATTTGCCAAAGTGTATCTGCAAAAGATGTTTTAAAAAGGTTTAGAATGATAAATTGTAGTCTAGTTTCTACACATGTGGCAATTGGCACAAAACTAGGTAGAGAACAAAATGAGATGGATTTTGATTCAACCATATTCAGAAAATTGGTTGGAAGTTTGATGTATTTCACAGCGACTAGGCCAAATATAATGTATCCAGAGTCAGTCTGATTTATAGATTCATGGAAACACCAAAGAATTCAGATTGGTAAGCAGGAAAAAGGTTATTAATATACATTGCAAGAACTATGAATTATGGCATACTGTATTCTACTTCAAATAATCTGCAGTTGGTTGGATACAAAGATAGTGATTTTGCAGGGAGTATTGATGACAGAAAGAGCACATATGGATATGCATTTCAACTCAGAACAGGAGTTGTGGTAGGGGCATCAAAGAAACAACCAATAGTGACAATATCATCAGCAGAAGTAGAGTATGTAGTAGGTACATCAACAACATGTCAAGCAGTTTGGATGCGAATAATATTGAAGGATTTAATGCATAATCAAGAGGATCCTACTACAATATATTGTGACAACAAGTCCACCATTTCACTATCAAAGAATCATGTTTTTCACAAGAGGACATAGCATATTGACCCTAGATATCACTTCATTCGAGAACTTTTCAACAATGGAGAACTCATCCTACAACATTGCAAATCAAAGGAGCAACTTGCATACATATTTACAAAGGCTTTAGAACAAGACCAATTTGAGTATTTGAGAGAAGCATTGGGCATTGTAAATATTGATGTAATTAGTAGTAGAAATTAGGGGGGAGTGTTGGAAGAATTAGTTTCTAGTCTACCTACCACCGGAACCTTCCACCATCTTCCAGACTCTTCCTCCACCAACATAGTCATCGACGCTTCTAGACATTTCCCGCTCCAACAAATCTCTGGACTCTCAAGAACCTTCTAAGACCTCTATAAATACGAGGCAGATGTAATTGTTTTGATCATCAAGAAATAAGATCAGTTTCTTTGTTATTTTTTGTGTTCATTTACTTCTTCCCACTTCATCGAAAGGTATGTAACGAACACCGTAGCTCCGAGAAAAATGTTTTTCAACAATAGAGTTACTTGCAGAGCTTGCTAAAAAATGAAATGCAACAACAAGTCCAACCCTCAATGGTGTTTACCAGGCACTATGAAAGTTATTTCTACTAACCTCTACCTCGCTACTCTATGCTTCCCAATGGCAATGGAGGATGTTGCAATCACCTCTCCAACACTTCGACATTGTTCAACCTATTTATAAACATATTTCTATATAAAGAAGTGGCATTATGCACATAACGTTCAGAAGGTAACTTATTTATTCTTCCACTACGTATGCCAACATTATATTCCTCTTCTTCAATTTTAATAATCTATTTCCAACTTGGCAGTAATTTTAGCATGAGTTTTAATAATGTGTTTGTTTCCAACTTGGCTGTATTGTAATTTGAGTATGAGTATGGAATAAATTACACCCATCCCTCTTCCCTATATAGAAATGCACCATTCTAATGTTTTAACTAGAATTCATGCACTAGGCATTAAATCTTTGAAGTGTAAACCTTTTCTCAAGTTTTGAGCTCTAAAATATATACTTCAAGGGATTTAATGCCTTGGGCGCATAGTATATCTCGAGTTAAAATGGACTTATATTGACTCTTAATATATATATATATATATGTGTGTGTGTGTGTGTGTGTGTAGTGCCACATGTCAACGCGATATTGAGCAGAATTATTACTGAGCAATGCATTGTTTTAACCATAAGCCATTTTTAGAATATTTAAAAAAAAAAATTAGAATTAAGTTTTAGTTTAGGGAATTTTAGTATTTTTTGAATATTTTTTATTTTAGNGGCATTAAATCTTTGAAGTGTAAACCTTTTCTCAAGTTTTGAGCTCTAAAATATATACTTCAAGGGATTTAATGCCTTGGGCGCATAGTATATCTCGAGTTAAAATGGACTTATA
The DNA here is from genome assembly GCA_010110895.2 of Picea sitchensis. NCBI lineage: Eukaryota > Viridiplantae > Streptophyta > Pinopsida > Pinales > Pinaceae > Picea > Picea sitchensis. The sequence continues at coordinate 39,661 of SNQJ01S0002327.1, read as the reverse complement.
TTGACTCTTAATATATATATATATATATATATGTGTGTGTGTGTGTGTGTGTGTAGTGCCACATGTCAACGCGATATTGAGCAGAATTATTACTGAGCAATGCATTGNGTATTTTTTTAAATGTGTTTTTTTCTTATTTAAAAAAATAATTGTGAAGATTTTCTCCTCTTTTATTTATTTTTTAATGTAAATTAAAAAATAAAGTTATTAAATAAATTTTCATGTGACCATTTAGGATCCAATTTTGGGTTTTTATTTGCATATCGATTTGTTGTCAAGGCCACAATTGCAATTAGGTTGTAATTAGATATAATTTTAATGTTTAGAATTTTTGTTTTGCTTTAGGTAGCATCACTATTTTATTCAGGTATTGATTTTAAGGTTTTTCTAAACAACTATTTTATATTTTAAGGTCATGCTTGACAAAAGTTGTAATTTTGACCCAATTAGAAAAAATAGTGCTACGAGTAGCACCACTTTTTGATTTGGGAGTTGATTTAAAGGTTTTTATGAGCAACTATTTGATTTTTTAAGGGCATGCTTGAAAAAAGTTGTAATTTTGACCCAATTAGAAAAATGGTGCTACCAGTAGCACCACTTTTTGATTTGGGGGTTGATTTTCATGTTTTTATGCAAAAATATGGGTTTTAAGGGCTAGAATTCTTTTTTCTAGGTCAAAATTCTCATTAAGTCAGTAAATTTATTGAAAATTGTCTTATCATACATTTTTTCTTAATCCTCCCATTTCATAGTATTAGGTTTCTTCCATGTTATGAAGAAACTCTCCTCCTCTCTCTCAATTAACAAATAATTTACATTTTCAATTTACAAAGGTTTAGATTGTGACCATTAAATTTTATGAAGACTAACTTGATGAAACCCATTGTCTACTCCATAAATCATCATAACCTTCCATTGACGTTGAAGTACTACAACACGTAAAACTCTAGTTCCCCGATCACAGACAATACCTTAAATTTACCACCACAAGTGCAAAAAGATTAAAAGGCATGCATGATGGAATACACTGGATATTCAAAACACCATCTCTACATTAACATAGGGATCCAGGACCTTCATTTTCTTGACTTGAGAGAAAATCCATCCCATTGTGCCAATTATTAACTAGTTTGAAGATATTAACCATCTACAAAAATATTTCTCAACAAAAAATACTAACAAGCAAAGAAATCTTCATAATAATAAAGGATCAAGTTTCACTTAAACCAATTGACCTTATGGTACATGTCCCAAGTCCCATTCATAAGAGAGAAACAAAATGAATAAAAATATTTAAATGTGGTGGTTTGTTAAGGGCCATCCTTAACCCAATTATAGATTTGGGTCAATAGAGAACCCAACTACAAAGTCAACCATTGACTTTGTGGTTGCACCCTCACATGAACTAAATCTACAATCAAATTATGGTCATGTTTCATTAAGATGATTTTCAAATCGTTCATCAAGATTAAATAATTTTAATCCATACAACTTATGAGTGCGACCTTAGAATAATCTCCCAATGATTAATACATTATATAATATATTGAGGGGGGTGTGGTGGTTTATATGTAGTGGGGGTATAAAAATGGGTATTTGGTAAAAATAGGGATATCTAGTGAAAATAAGGTTTTTTTTATTGGAAAGATGTAATGGGACGGTGTTCAACAAAATGATTTTGAGAGGTATTTATCAATATCTAGTGAAATTAGAGGTATTATTTAATATCCCATGCACACACTATGTCACATATTCAGAGACTCAAGAACATTTTTGGAGCATTTTTAGCAATTGACACAACCTCAAATATTCGATTGAGAGGCTTGCTAAAGAGCATGGAATAATCTTTGTAATGGTGCAACAAAACACCGCAATAGAAGCTTGTATATGTGAAATTTTTAGCCCCTAGAATTTGACATATCAATCAGGTTCCTCAAGGTCAACATTTCTTTTTCCACCTCATCTCTTAGGCTTAAGGTTTTAGATCATTAGGGTTTTTCCCTCTTAGATTTTTTATACATTATGTTAAAATTTAGTTTCAACCTCTTGTAATGGTCTTATTGTGAATGAACATATCATACACATCTCTATTTGGAGGTAAATTATTGTAATTTTAGCTAGTTTTTATTGCTTTGCATAATGCCAACTTTTTTCAATTTCATTCATTTATAGAATTTTGATTTTACCATATTATGTTTCTCTCTACAATAACTATGTGTGATCTTGTATATATTTGAATGTTCATTTCATTCTCCACATAGTCTAGATGAGTAAGATTTTTTTTTGTGTGACGAAATTGCATAGATACAATCTATAGATTGCATAATTTAAGTGTCTTGCAATTTCAATCAATTTATAGTGAATTTATGAAAACATTGTATTGTCATATTTGGAAGAGGGAAATTAGAAAAGGGGGGAATCATTAGCCCAGTATCATAATCTAACATGAATATATAAAGATGTAATCTTCAATGATATCAGGGAAAATTGAAAGCATACTTATCTTATAATTGTAAAAACTTTAATAAATCTTATTAATTCAATGCAATCTATAAAATGTTTTACTATATTTTTGTAAAAATATTAAAATTAAAAAAAAAAAAATAGCTTTTATTTTTTTATATTCTTTTAATTAAAATATTTATTTTTTGTATATTTTAGGTGAATTGGTTTTGGAAAAAAATAAAATTATTTTTGGAAAAAATATATGTAAAACTAATGAAATTTATATTCTAAAAATTTCCCCAAATAATAATATATTCACCTAACATGACACTCTATAAAAATTAATGTCCATATTCTTATACATTGCTAAAACATTAATACACAAACAAATTAAACATTCTATTTATAACCATCAACAAAAAATCATTTAACCACCACCTAATAATACACCAATAATCCTAATCCTCCTTAAGCATACAACTTTAATGACTAAATTTGTTGTTCTTTAATACTCTGCATCTTATAGCATTATAGTCATGTCTATATTTCAACATTATAATGCTTTATATGTACTTAAATAAAATAAGTAGATGTTGATTTTCTATTTTCTATCTTAAGTAGTTTCCTATCTAGTGAGTTATAGGTAGTTGGTACTCATTGGTATTGTAACACCATGTTTTCCCCGAGATTGTAATTGTGCTAAGATTTCATGTACTTATATTTATAAAGCATGTAATTATGTTTTGATTTAAATAAAAACACCAAAACCGTTGATTGAGAGGGAACATCCTCGAAAAGTATTAGTCATGATACACAAGTGAGAATTGATGAAGAAGGGATTGATTAAGTGGTTTGATAAGGTGGAGTTGAGTTATTTTTGTGAAGAAAACAAGAATCTTGTTTGACAAGCTACACTATGTTTGCTAAGCATGAAAGCACACCTTCAAGTGTACCCAATATGAATAAATCCATGTTACCAGTTATTGAACGTCAGGAAGTGGTTTAGGTTTTTAATGGTTGATTAACGGATTGATCTTTTAAAGAAGCAATAGGGAAATTGAATAACCTAACAACATGACACCATAGACTTTCCCCTTCAGGATAGAGACTGTGAACAGAAAGAGACATCTGATAGAAGTCACGAGAGTCCCAAGGGGATTGATGGAGGAAGAGACCAAAGGTGGAAAAACATCACCAGACCAAAATAATCCAACAAGAATAAGAGACAGAAGGAGGAGTGTGCACACATGCACAAACCAATAGAGAAAAGAGGATGAAAACAAAGGATTTCATAGGCGCAAATAAAGAAAGAAAATAAATTGGGATATTTCCTTGAAGAAAATAGGAAACTCATCCAATTTGAGATTTATCACGTTGAAGCAGAGAAGACCTCAATCCATACTGAAACAATAATGGGCTACATCTTGGTGCTTACTAGATAGAAATCGACACTAGTAATGGGAGCTTGTTGAGGGATTGTTTAGTAGATAAGGGACTCCCTTATGTAGAGGAAATCTAGTTGAGAAATCACCTGATAAATATATAGAGTCCATGAGCTCAGTGGGAAGGGAGAAAATTTAGTTGTTGTTAGAGGGGGAAGGAAAGTAACCTTCCTAGATCATCTCAAGTTTGAAATCCAATTGATTCATCCCCTTGTGGTATCATGGATTGATATGGGGGTGGCATACTATAGGAAGGTAGTGTACAGTATGGCCTAACATTAGAAGGAAATATGTCCACTCTCATTTAGTTGGTGTTGGCATTTCCTTGTTCAGAAAAGTGCATAACTTGAATTGTTTAAATTGTGTGTGAATGATGAATTTATACATTGTATGGGATAATGGGAAACTTAAATGCTTGTAATTAATGAATGGAAGCTATGAATGACTGGGATATGCTAATATTACTAATGTTCAACCCATCAATTGTGAACTTGAGTGAGTATATACATTTTGTGTTCGTAGAAACCATCAATATTTAGAGGAAAGTTTGGAGAACATGGAAAAAAACAGCATTGAACTAGTGATGTGAGTGTCTTGTTAGACAGAGATATTTCCTATGAGGAATGGAGGGCTTAACTCCTGAGGTAGTTGTGTTGCTTAGGTGGAAATATTGCAAGATATGAAAGAAATTCCTTTTGGCTAAGTTAATGGGCTTTAGGCACTCTAAGAATAGGCCTTGAACCCTTAAGAGGTTTGGTAAAGTCTCGTAGAATTTCAAAATTTACTAAGTCCTTGAGTCAGACTGATTTTCTCTAAAAAAAACCTATTTCCATTCAGAATGACTTGTATTCATTGATTTGGTTTGTTGATTAGATCTGGACCATTGGTCGGATAGTGCCACTTTCACAGTGGCTAGACGAGGTTGTAACCAAACCCTCTAGAGGAAGGTCTTGAGTTTAATAAGAGTGTTGTTCCATGGGATAATGCCAAAGATGGAAGCCTACCTCGTTGGATTCTGATGTTAGTACATCCGAGTAAGTTTTTCGGAGGTGACGTGAAGTGGGTCAAGGTAGAATCCCGACAATGGAAGTCTGATTAAAATAGTTCTCTCGGATGGTGTGTTTGAAATCACAACCGTTGGATTATAATAGAATAAATTTAAGGAGAAGGGATCCAAAAACCATGACAAGACATCGTTTCATCCCTGAAAACCACGAAGAATGTTGGATTACATTAAAGGTGATCATTCAATCCATAGGGAAGGTGTATGGTCGGAGTGATATTTTTGGGGTAAATTGTAAACCTGAAACAGAGGCTCTCCGAAGGGAGGGGTTCTAAAAACAAAGAAGGAGAGTTGATCGGTACAAGGGAGAGATTTAATATCAGCTGTGAATTTTGGTGGGTTCCATCTGATGTTAAACAAAGTGGGTGCTCAGGCAAGGAGTAATCGTCAAGAAGGTAGAGGGCCTAATGTGATTGTATCTATTAGAACTCCAAGCCCAATGAGCGTTAGATTTTAGGAAATGGTATTTTGGGATAATGTAGTCGAAGGGGATGAAAACACAAATGGTTGGGGAACTCCAACAAAGTTAGTCCATATAGATTCACATTGTTACTATAAGGGTGAAAGAAAAATGTGACCATGCAATTGAGGGTGTGTAGACAACTGCGAACTTCAGTGACTATGTGAGGTGATTTATAGGAGAATAAATAAGAGTCTTTATAGTTCAAATCGTGATAGGATAATTACTCAGTTAAATGACCGATGAGTCTGATAACATGCCCAAAGAGAGAGAAAGTAAATAAAAATCAACATCTCACCATCCTAAGATCAAATTAGGGCCCAGGGGGTTTCGTGTGCTACATGTATTATTTATATATTTTTTCCCTCACCTTACTCTTAAGCCATTTTTGTAATTTCACAATTCATTCGCTGATGAGAACCAATTTCATGAGATATATATGTTGAGAAATCTCTTCATCTCGCCATCACTACCCTATCAAGAAAACTTCTTCGTTTTGTCACTTTTACTTTTTACTCAACTCAAATTACCTTATCACTTTTAAGTTATACTTCGATGTAGAAACTTAATTGAATTTGTCAACTTTGTACGCTTCATGAAGATGAAGATGATGAATTTTAACATCCATTGATACCGAATTGGTCTACCAGACCTTAAGAGGGTAAGGGAATACTAGACATTCTTTAGAATTTTGTTTTTTCGCTTGAAAGGCATTAAGAGAAGTTTTCCAACATCACCATATTTTTCTAGAGATAAAAGGTTAGGAAGGTTGGCAGGGTGACAAATACTTTGAAATTGAGATATAATCTAGGTATAGGTTGGAAAATCTAAGAGAAAGTGATTTTCAGGTTCAAACATTCTAGTGTCACAAAGGTGACAAGGTCTTTCATCCCATATCGTTTTAGGAATTGTCCAACACCCAATTTTACTATGGAGCTCATGAGAATTTGTTCTTATCTTAGAAATGCTTATTTTTTTCTTTACACTTGTCAGAACAAAGAGATAATTTTGATCTTCTACATTAGGGTTGATTACCATTTTATAATGTACCTTAATTTTATTTCTTTCTCTAACTCTTTATCAGTTATCACACTGCATTTTCTCCTTAAATTTTGAATTAATAATATTTTTAATAGTATTCTTGTTCTACAAAAAAATCCCTCCCATGATTTCCCAATGGCTTAGCCAATACTGGGCATCTTTATGCCATCCCTGCTTGGGTCGAAGGTGGTTACAGGTGGAGTTTGAAGCAATTTTACGAAGCCTCGTGTCTTCCATGTTGTTTAATTTGTTCTTATACATTAGGTATCTAGTCATATCCATTCTCTCAATGGGACAAAGACTTGCCTCTAAGAGGAGGATATGATAGGGCATATTTCCTTTAATTCTGAAATTATAGGTGATAAAATTATTTTGGATTTGCTCTATCTTTCTCTGAGATTTTCAAGAGACATCATATCCCCAAAATTCACATCCATATAGAATAATTGACATAACAAGATTCTCAAAGAGGAGTTTCTTCTTGTCCCATATCCAAAGATCAGTTGATTTACAATTTGTTTCAAGCCCATAATAAGCTTTACATCCTCCAATTATCCTTTTCTCAATGTTATAATTCCAGTTGAGCTTGTGGTCAATATTGATTCCAAGATATTTTTATGAAGTCAATTCCTCCAAGTTGTTGTTGCCATATACAAAGGTATCATAATTGATCTTGTTGGATTTAATGATCACAACCTTAGTCTTTTCAGTATTAATAGTCAATACCCATATTAGAGAAAACCATTCTTGAGGATTTTTAGTTTCTTTCGAAAATCGTGGGGACTTCTCACCATAAGAACGATATCATCAGCATAAAGAAGAAGATTGATGACCATACGAGTGAGAGTAGGACCGACACAACCTGCTTCTTCCAAGCAATCTTCTAACTTGTCAATGTAAATGTCAAAAAGGGTAGGGGACAAGGGACAACCTTGATTGACTCCAATATTGCAGTTAATTTCTTTCGACTAGTCCCCAGTGTTCTTAAAATTGGAAATAAAGTCCTCATATAATCTTTTTTCAGCAACCCTCAACTCGAAAGACACTTTTAACTCTTCCAACCTATCCCAAAGGTTTTTCCTGGGAAATGTGTCAAGAGATTTTCTAAGGTCAACAAAACAACAAGAAATATTGTTTTTAGTATTGTGGAACTCCTCTGCAATGATCTTAAAGGTAACAAGATGGGATACCGTTGAATGATACCTCCTAAACCCGACATGGCCTTTAGCTCTTTTATCGTGTCTTTCTAGCCATAAGTTGATCTTATTTTCCAAGACAATTCCATAAAAATTTGCTAAAATTGGGCTAATCATAATGGTCTTATAATTAGAGGGAATGTTTATATCCCCATTTTTTAAAGTAGGAACAATAAGATGAGTGAGATTTCTGTGGTTGGGATTTTTCAGTTTTGATCGGAATAGCCACAGTTTTGTCAATAGAGTGTGAATGTTTTGTATCCAGATCAGGATCCATCTTAAGGACAATGAGGGTGGGTTAAGAAGATGGGAAGAGTTGGTATACTGGAAGTGTGGGAAATTTTTAGGTGTCAGCTAGGTTTATTGTAGAATTATTTAATGAATTAAATTATTTGCTAAGATTTCTAGGGTTTATTAATTTGTTTATTTAAGGTATATAATAATTTATTATTAATTTAAGGTTTTTTTAATCTTTATTTATGTTCTAGGGTTTAGTTAATAGGTATTAAGTGAGTTATTTAAGTTATTTTAAACCCTAAAATAACTTAAATAATTCACTTAATACCTATTAACTAAACCCTAGAACATAAATAAATATTAAAAATACCTTAAATTAATAATAAACTATTATAAACCTTAAATAAACAAATTAATAAACCCTAGAAATCTTAGCAAATAATTTAATTCATTAAATAATTCTACAATAAACCTAGCCGACACCTAAAACATTCGCTAAAATAACTTAAATAATTCACTTAATACCTATTAAGTAAACCCTAAAACATAAATAAAGATTAACAATACCTTAAATTAATAATAAACTATTATAAACCTTAAATAAACAAATTAATAAACCCTAGAAATCTTAGCAAATAATTTAATTCATTAAATAATTCTACAATAAACCTAGCCGACACCTAAAACATTCCCACACCCAAGCTCTTCCCATCTTCTTAACCCAGGCTCATTGTCTTGAAGATGGATCTTGATTTGGATCCGAAACGTCGATGATCTATTGAAGGAACAATAAGGTTTTATGTCTAGGGTTTAGGGAATCCCTGCTTGATTGCTAAATTAAAGAGCTTTGGTATGTGAGGGATGAGGATAGCCCCTCTGATTGTAAAAATTTAATCTTGGTAGCCTTCAATGTCCTTAGCTTTCCCATTTGCATGTCACTTAAACCCAAACTCTATGTCATCCAAAGAAAAACTCCATCATCGATAAGGACAATATGAATGGTTTCCATGGCATTAGGGAACTCGTAAAGATTTTTAAGGTAAGAATTCTAGTCCCTTAATGGAATCATATTATTTTTTTTAGAATTGTGGATTAAAATTTACCTCCAAAACTTCTTAGGATCAAGCTTAGATAGTTGTGAAAGTTGTTATTTCAGTTTATTGATATAGTACTTATTTTCTTTTTAATTACGGATTTGTGCGTATTGATAGTATTGAGTTTTAATGACTCATTAGAAGCATCCCTAATGGTTTTCCTAAAAATTTTACACTCTTTATCATACCAAGGGATGGTTGTTCTATTATTCATTTTAAGAGACATCTAGAAAGAGAAATTGTTAATAGAAGTAGAAATGGTAGTTGTAAAATTATGATAGAGGTCTTCAATGTTGTCCCTATAAGTTAGGAGATGTAACTAACTATTTAAATCCTTTAGGAAAATAACAACTTTATTTTTTTCAAAGAGTAGTTGCCTCTTATTATTAGAATTTTCTTCAATGGTGATCATGTGCATGGAAAAGTTTAGAGTTAGGGTTAAAGGTCTATGATCAGAGTAGGGTTCATGATCATTTAAAAGGTCAAAAGTTTAAATTTTGTTGGAAATGGGGATATCAGAGAACACATAATCTACTACACTACTACCCAAACCATGAATACAAGTCATCTAGTTGGACTTTGGCCACTTCATTACTAGATTGCAAATTATTAGGTCTTTGTAGTTGGAGAGCTTGACTAGCTCAATACCAAACAAATTCTCAATATAAGGCCTTCAAAGTTTCTTTTGTAGTTGTTAGCTAACAAGGTCCTCATCTATCCATAAAGGATTATGGTTGGAATCATTGCTTAAAATAGTAGCTTGGTTAGTTGCAGTCCTATCATTAAAGTCTCCTAGTAGGAGGATACTACCTTCATTTCTCAAACTATAAATGTTTTTTTCTAAATTATTATAGGGACAATTTCTATCTAGATTGTTTTTCTTATAAAAAGTAGAATTAATAGGTGCAAAATAGCAAATTGTTGTATACATCTTCTTAGTACTCATGTATGAAATTTATGTCCAAATGTATTGACTAACACGGTCGATCTTATAGAGTTGAATGTGTGGAGACACACTCTTTCTAATATAACAGGCTATGTCTCCTATCCTTTTACGGTAAGAATTTTTGTTCCATGTCGACCTCAAGACAAATCCTTCTATGTTAAGGACCTTAGACTCTTCATTCTCCCAAGTTTCAACTAGACAAATAATATCAATACCACTTGGGATCCAACTTAACATAGGACCTTTACGCCATGGAAAGCCACGACAGTTCCAAAAAAGAATCCCGAGTGTCCCAAATTCCTATTTATTATTATCCTTCTTGTTTCTATCCCTAACGATTTGTAACTATTGCTCATTTTCCTTCTTTCCTGGTTTCTTTTACCTTTTGAACGTTCTTCCTCAATTCAACTTGGTCTTATGGAATGAGGTCTTCATTTATAAATATTTCTGATCCTTTTAAACTAAGAGATTCAGTGAGTATGTTATATGTATGGTCATTACAACTTACTTTGATGTGGATGAACCTATCTTTATGTTCAATTATTTTTCCTAGCCTTTTTGCTTATGTGAAGTAAGTTGTTTCAATTTGTGATTTATTTTTCAATTCTTCTTTTACTATCGCTAGCATATCCTCCTCTTGTTGTTCTTTTATACCAAAAATTACGAGATGATCCACTTAGATTAGCTTATTCATTTCCTCTTTGATGGGTTTGATATCTAATTTATTTTCTAAACAACTAAGGGCCAAATTGTTGGTTAGTTTTTCTTCTAGCTTTTTTTTTTTGTAAATAAGTGATAATATTATATTAAAATCCTTCAAAAGTCTGAAACATAGTCCCAAAATACAGTGATAACCAGGCTGCATTTGCTAGACTGCCCCAGAGTGGGGAAACCAGTCCAACCAGCCCGTCTAGTTCCCTGAGCATACAAGTCTTTATATAAACCATCGACAAAAGAAAACATACTGAATGTCTTTTAGGACTATAATCTAAATAAACAGACATACACTAGGATTAAACACCTGGCTGGTAGGTAGGCCATGTGGCTGACAGGTCGTCGGGCCAGGGCTCTTCTTCTATATACGTCACTCCATAGTCCCACTGTTCGCTGGCACCTTCTTTGCTTGCAGGTTCCTTGTCTTAATCCTTTCGCTTTTCCTACTCCCGGCTTGAGTCCATGGGTTGCTGCATCTCGTCCTGAGTTTCCTCCTGGGCAACTTCGGGATGTGTCAGAGGGATGGTGTCTACAGGCTCTGCAAACAAGGCCTCGTGCATGGAAGAAATAATTAGCAAGAAACTTGCCACCTTGGCTTCTGTGGCTTGTATGCGGTACTGTAGGTCCGCTACCTCACTCCGAAGTTCAAAGACGAGATCATGTAGGGCAGACAAACTCTCTGTGAAATGCATTTTATCCACAGTCTCATAAAAACAGGGACCTGCACGATTGGGTTGACTGTAGGGAGAGGGACCACCATCTAAATTGCCGAGGGGGTCGTGGTAGGGCGCAGAAGTGGACGGAAGCGTGGAGTGGACTTGAGACAGCTGCAAAATTGAAACTGGCGTGCAAGATATGATGGCCATGGAATTGAGCTGCGGGGCGCATAGCGAGATAGGGATAGAATGAGACTTTTGGGGAGGGGAGGAGTCGGTGGAAGTCGATTCAGAGGACGTGGTCGGGGGTCTTCGAGGCTTCCAGGGGGAGCCTCGCCTCGGGCGGCCCCTGGGTCGAGTCATGTCTAAGCTTGTGCAGTCGGCTACAAAGACTGAAAGCTCTCGGTGAATGGTGAAACCCGGGACCATAATACTCCAGCGAAAATTAACAGAGGGGGAGCTGCGCTGCAGTGGGAGGGACTCGGCAACCTTCGAACACAAGTAGAGCCAATACATAATGAATGGAGCCATTCCAAATTGCATCGAGGAGGGGAGGACTAGAGCGTTAATGCTCCCTCGTGCCACATTAAGACGCATTTAAATGCTGAGTGGGGTGGTGGGCTGTGACACAAGCCCATCACGTGGCTCTATGCCACGCTGCCCATTGCCATCACCCAAATTTTGCCACGTTTCGCGCTCTGACACCCCATCCGGGGGAGCATCCACCAGTCCATCTTTGCGAGTGCATTGCAGGAGGATAGGGTGGTGCTGGTGCTGGACTGCATTACAGTGGAGGTCTGGCCCTCTCCAGTTGACTCCCAAATTGGCTAGTTCATCAGCAACTTGATTAGCTTTTCGTCTAATGTGTGTTGGAATGATGACTTGATTGTGGTGCATAAGATCTTCCACGATTTGTAAGCCATGTGACAGTCTCCAGCTGGGCGAGATGTTGTCCGGCCTTGTCCCATGTGAGATTCTGCGTAGCAGACTAATGATGAGCTGAGAGTCCCCTTCTACTATTAGCTGAGTGTAGTGGTTTTTGATGGCTAGTTGCAGGCCCTTGATGAGTCCCCAGAGTTCTGCTACATTGTTCGTAGTATGCCCCAGGGGCCCAGCTGCTATGTCAAGGATGTGCCCGTAATGGTTACGTATGACAACCCCATAGCCTGCTGCGCCAGGATTTCCTTTGGAGGCTCCATCGAAGTTCAGCTTGACAAAAGCCGCTGGAGGAGGAGACCAGTGGGAGGGGCTGCACGAGGGGGAGAAGGATGAAGAGGGGAGGGGTGGTGTATGAAGAGTGGGAAGAGGTGTCCAATGTTTGAGTATTGAGAGCTCGGAAGGGGAGCAAGCCCGATCTTCATCGGACCAACACCTGAGGTTGAGGGTTTCCAGGATGTTGCGATGACATTGTTTCCAGCAATGTTGCCAAGGGAGAGAGGCGTTTTTGAAGATTCTTCGATTCCGTTCTTTCCAATCTTGCCACAGGATAAAGCCAGGTAGGAGTTGCCAGATTCGATTGAGGAGGGGAGAGTGAAAATCTTGATCCCTCCAGTGCGTGATGGTTGCTAAAATGCTGTCTCTGTGGCGATCTGAGGAGCGCATGATAAGCGCTGCTTGGTCCCAAATTTGAGCTGTGTAAGGGCAGGTGTTGAGGAGGTGATTCATGGTTTCTTATGCTTCTCCACACATTATGCAAAATGAAGGTCCCACAAAACCTCTCTTCAAGAGATTGTCCCAGGTTAGGATACTTGAGTGCGAGACGAGCCATAAGAAGAGTGTGACTTTCGGCCAATGCTTAAGGTTCCAAATTTTTACCCATACTTCCGAGTTTGGAGGAGGGTTTGATTGGGCTTTGAGCTGGTAGGCTTCCTGTGCGCTGAAGAAGCCCCGTGGCTTGTGGCCCCATCTAAGAATATCTTCTCCATCGATTATTGGGATTCTACGTTTGGTCAATTCCTCTTGCAGAGGTGCCAAGTTTACATGCGTCCCCAGGTTGAGGTGCTCCTCATTTAAATACCAACTGCGCCAGGTGTCCTCCGTGGGGTTGTCCTGCCAGTAATCTGCTACTCTTGTCAGGCCTTCCTGTGTAGTTCGAGGATAGATATCCCGTGCCCAGATCTCCGTGCTTAGGGATGGCCACTGTTGCCAGGAATCTTGCCAGAAAAGAGCCGTTTTCCCATTCCTTATCTCCCAAAAAGCATGCTGAGTGATCAGTTGTCTATTCTGCTTGGTCGTTGTCCATATGAGAGAGCCTGGGCTGTCGCCATTCCATCTGATTAGATTTTTCTCAACTGTGTTGGGGGTGTATTTCTTCCTCCATAGCTTTGCCCAAAGATCGCTGGGGTTTTTTATCCAGTGCCACCAGATTTTGGCACTGAGGACTTTTTTCATAATGGATGGGTCTCTTAATCCCATACCACCGTAATGTTTGGGCTGACAGAGCTTATCCCAGCTTACTAACGCCATTTTTTTCTCTTTGCTGAGGCCCTGCCAGATGAAGTTCCGTTGCAGGCTTTTGATAGTGTTAAGGACAAATTTGGGTGCTGCTAGCATGGAGAAAGCATATATCGGAAGCGCTTGTAAGACAGATTTGAGCAGGATGAGTCGACTTGGGAGGTTCAGAGCTGTAAAGGTCCAGGATGAGAGTCTTTTGGAGAAAGAGGATAGAAGGTGTTCCCAGGGGGAATTCCGGAGGGCATTGTCAATCAGGGGTAAGCCGAGGTATTTGGACGGAAGGGAGCTTCTTCTGAAACCGAGAATCTCGGAGATATGTTGTTGAATATGAGGGGGTGTGTTGAAAAAGAAAATTTGGGATTTGTCCTTGTTGCAGTCCAATCCTGAAGAATCAGAGAAGGTTTGGAGGATCTCCAGAAGAGAGTTGGCTTCTCGTACAGTGGGGCTTCCCATTAAAAGCGTATCATCCACAAATTGGCTGTGCGAAATAGGGGGAGAGATGCCATGCAGGGGCAAGCCTGTCAGACGGTTTTGTTCTAGGGCTGCATGGATGGAGCGGCTGAGTCCTTCAGCCATAATAACAAAGAGGAAGGGGGAGAGGGGGTCGCCCTACCGGATTCCTCTTGAGGGGGAGAAGGGTCGTGAGGGCACGCCGTTGACCAGAAGGGAGAAGAAAGCCGAGGATGTTAAATTCAAAATCCAGTCTACCCAGGTTTGATCGAATCCAAAAGCTAAAAGCATTGCACGGAAGTATTCCCAGCTTAACTTGTCAAAGGCTTTAGAGAGGTCAAGTTTGAGAAGCATACCTGGCGTTTTGGTTCTTTGTAAGGAGTGGATGACTTCATGGGCCAGAATGATGCTATCCAAGATTTTTCTGCCTTCGACATATCCTGATTGTTCTGGGGATATAATTGCTGGTAAGATCAGCTTAAGTCTCCTAGCTATGACCTTCGTGAGGAGTTTGTAGATTACATTGCATAGTGCAATAGGCCTGTATTGCTTGGCATGGTGTGCTTGCCCTTCTTTGGGAATTAAGGCGAGAAAGGTGGCGTTGAATGCTTGGAGGACCTTTCCTGTGACTCTTGCATCTTCCAAAATTTCCCAGACCTCAGTTCTGATCATCGACCAGCAATAGTGGAAAAAATCGCTTGTGAAGCCATCGGGGCCTGGAGCTTTGCTTTTTGGGGTTTCCTGCAGTGCTTGATCCACCTCCTCGATGGTGAAGGGCCGGACAAGGGCAACGTTTTGTTCCTGAGTTACAAGCGAGGGTACATGCCTTGTAATTTTATTGATTGTTGCTCGTCTGTTTGGGATGGGCTTGGTTAAGAGGTTTTGAAAGTAGTCAATCAAGTTTGTTTCCAAATCCACATGAGAGTGGAGGGTTTCCCCTTCCTCCGATATAAGATGCGTAATTTTATTGGAATGCCTTCTCTGGATGACTGTTCGGTGGAAGAACTTGGTATTTCGCTCCCCTTCCTTGAGCCATTGAACATGCGATTTCTGTTTCCAAAATATTTCCTCCTGTCTGCTCCTGTCATCGATCTGTTGAGCCACTTTGAGTTCCTGTGCTCTTAGCTCGTCTGTGATCCCCTGCGCCCTAATTTGTTGTTGAATCTCATCCATTTGCCTGGAGAGCTGCCGTTGGGAATCGAAAATGTTTCCAAAAGTTTGCTTATTCCAAAGCTTGAGAGTTTGCTTGAGGTTTTTTAGCTTCTGTTGGAAGAGATACATTTTGGAGCCCTTGGGTATCTTGGCTTGCCTCCATCAATCCTGGATGTTTGCCTGGAAATCTGGGTGATCTAGCCAGAATTGTTTGAATCTGAAGGGCTTCTTTCCAGGGGTGGCTGGGACATCCAGCCAAAGTTGTATGGGCCAGTGGTCTGACCCTGGGAGATTCAGGATAGTAGCTTCCATTGCTTTGCCATCCAGCATTAGAGGTTCCGATAGGAGGAATCGGTCCAATTTGCAGGCTATTTGGTGCACTCCAGTGCTTCTGTTTGTCCAAGTATAGGTGTCGTTACTGGTGTCCAGGTCTATGAGACGGAGGTCCTCTATTAGATTGTTGAATTCGCATGAGTCTTGGTCTAGTCGCCTTGACCCTCCCCTTTTTTCCTCCAGATTTCGGATGAGGTTGAAGTCTCCGCCAAGAATCCAGTTGTTCTGATTTGTTAAGCTCGATAACTATCTCAGACTTCTGAGGAATACTTGTTTGTCCTGTGGATTGGCCGATCCGTAAACGCTGGTAAGATGACCAGGCTTATTGGATCCAATGAGCCTGTACTCTGTTGTGATGGACCATCTTGTTGCAAAGAAATTTTCCATCAGTATAATGTTGGTATTCCATAGGATGGCTATTCCTCCAGTTGTTCCTGTGGCATCGATCGAAACCGCTTTCCCTTGTTTCTAGCAATAGGGAAGTAGCCGTTCGATGTCTTCTGAGGTGCATTTTGTTTCTTGTAACAGTACAACGTCTGGGGTTTCTGCTATGATCATTTCTCGTAGGAGCTTCTGCTTGCTACGACCATTGAGGCCTCTAATGTTCCATGAGATGATCTTCATGAGGACGGGGGGGTGGGGAGAGGCGGGAAGGTGTCCGAGATCAGGTGGATCTGCCCCGAATTTACCATAAAGTTTCCTATTTCCTGTATGAGCTTATTTGTGGATTTTTTGCCTCGCTTTTTTTCCTCTTTTTGGCCTTTACTTGAGTTTTTTGTTTGGTTGCCTTGGATTCCTAGGGATTTACTGGCTCGGGCCATTGATCCTGCAGAGGAGTTAAGATATACCTTGTGCACCTTTCTTAGTTGATCCCTGGGTATGGTGTATAGTTTCTGATGGCAGTAGGCATGTTCCAGGTGTTCCAGATCCACCCCAGCAAGATCTGGTTCCTCCAGCTCCATTTCCTCGTCTCCATCTTCGATCTCCTGCGGACCTGTCGATTCCCGAGCCAAACCTTGGGGGTTCTGTTCCGCTTCCCCAATCTTTGGGGGTTGTACCTGGCCATGGCCCTCGGCCTGGGGCTCATTAGGCGGGGGTAATGTATTCAGATTCGCCTGAGGTGTTGGGTTTTCTGGTTGATCCTGCAGGATTGCATATTTGTTACTAGTGGAAAAATCTTTGCTTACCTGGGCGATTGGCTTGCATCCTCCTTGTCGCCTTTTTACCGCTGGTTGCACGAAGCCTTCTTTATCCTTGCCACCTTCTGGATTTCCGTCTGTGTTGACCATGTTGAGAGGGCATTCTCTGAAGAGGTGACCATGTTCGTGGCATTTTCTACATCTGAAGGGAATGTGCTCATAATCGATGGTTTGGGCCCAGTCCTCATTGTGATATTCTAGTGTAATAGATCCCAGAAGCGGCTTGGCTATGTTCAGATATACACAGATTCTAGCATAGGATGTGTATCGCCGTTGCTTTGTGGCTTCAGAGGATTTGACGTAGATGCCAATGGTATTGCCGATTCCTGCAAGGACTTCTTCCAACCAAAGCTCCTGGGGGAGTGAGTACAGTCTGATCCATACCGGTGCATGAGCGAAGTCTTCCTTTTCAGGGCTGAACTTTTCTGTCCAGAATCTCAGGAATAGTCCAGCCGAGTTGTAGAAGTATGGCCCTCCATCAAAAACTCGGTTGCGGTCCTCAAGATTGTGAAAGATGATTGTGAAGAATCCCTTGGAGCCCAGCTGAAGATCATAATGTCCTTTTGGCCTCCACCAGTACTGAATCCATTTGATCAAATCCCGCTCAGAGGGCCAAAACCCTAAAAACTTCCCTATCAAGGCGTTGTCTCTCATGTATTGCTTTTGTTCCTCGATTCGTGGTGAGCTGACCACGTATTTTGGGGCTTGTGGTGCCTGCGGGATGCATTTTCCAGGCATCCATGGGACTGAAGCGTGTGCAGGGCTTTTTCCTTTTGCTGGGTCGATATCCATATCTTTGTCTTTGAGGGTTCCCTCTTCCAGTAACCGTGCACGCATGTCTTGGGGAGTTTCAAAAGTCGGGCGCTTTATTCCTGCTTCATGGATTTCATTGGTCGTAACCCGGCTGTAGGAAACGCCGGCCGACGCCCCTTCCCTGCGGTCCAGGGGCCCCTGCGGGGCTGCCATCTTTCGACTCAGTATGCGGCGGCGACTAGGTTTGCACGAACCCTAGTTTGCAGAGAGATTCGTAATTTCTTTTCTTCTAGCTTTTTAATCATAACTCTCAAATTGTGATTTTCTTCAACCTCTCCTTTTTAGGTTGATTACTTTTGTTTTTCTATTTCTTGAATCCACTCTTAAACCTTAACAATATGTCATCTAATTGTGTTTAAATCTAGTTATTCAATATAGCCTTGAAGACTTTCTAGAAAGATATTAGAGGTCCCGTGAAAGGTTGCGTTTTTGAAATAGGAGATGAGGTAGAGAAAATAAGTAGCAATTCATTCATCAAATTTACAAAAACCCGCCCAAGTGCTCATGAGGTTAAATAAACCCTTTTATAACCGGACAACAAAATTTACCCAGCACTAAATAAGCTTTCACAGGTGACATATGTACCCAGCAGCACTACATAGGCTGATTGTGTTCGACTAATCCATTAATTGAAAATTAATGGAAGGAAAATAAACAGTTAAATCACATTTGTTTATGAATTTTGATCCAAATATAAGTAATTTTTTGAGCAATATGAAAAGGCCGTACTTGGAAAAATTCCGAGGACCTCGAATTCGCCGGATTTCACTCATCTATCGATGTCTCACCATTATTCCGTTGCCGACGTTCTCATGTGTAAACGCCACACTATACTTCTTCTTCGGCCAGCTGTACAGATCAATTGGGACCGTTAAAACAGTTGACCTCCATCTTTTGCATTTGAAAATTCTTGCTTCAGTCCCGACTCCTTTGGGAAGAAAAGAACAATTCATTGTACCTACATATGCCCTATATATATAATTTATAAAAATAATTCTTAAATTCAAGAGAGGACACGAATAAGCACGTGCCTCTCGGTAATGTACTTATAAGTAGCGAACGTATAAAAGTATAAGCTTAAACGTCGCACATCGGCCTTTCAAGACTGTTGGTTATATTGGTCAAGCCTTAAAAATAAGAAGTGCCTCCGCCATCATCGGAAAATTCACCCGATTCTGGCATCCCATGTGCAGATGGTCCCATCGCGGGAAATGAACGCGGCCACCGTTTGTTTGAACGTGCGGTGCATGTGCAGCCAACTACTCTACAACAGTTCGTGTCTAAACGATCTCCTCACGTTGCATTGGGTACCGCCGTTCGCGGAAGAAAATTTGAAAGCTTATTCACCTCCCCATTCTATATATTTGGGGATCTCTCAGAGTCCACCAATCAGATTTCGATTCAGATATCAGTTCGATTTCTATTCGACATAATTCTAACGTCAGATATCAATTCAATTCAGGTGAAATCGACTTATCCTTAAGCGAACATTTATTTCGTTGTGAAATGGCGCCGGTACAACTGACCACAATGTTCGGTTTCTTGTGGATAGCTGGTGCAGCTTATGCACTAGATAGTAGCTGGCAATCCGCACATGCTACGTTTTATGGTGGCAGCGATGCGTCGGGCACAATGGGTAACTTCACAGTTAGACAAAACTCCAGTCCTATGGATATAGTCTCAAAAATATTTGCTTTACAGTTTCAGATTTAGATTAATAATTTTAATACCGTATGTTAGCTAAGCAAATCGATGGTGAAATTCATTTGACAGGCGGTGCGTGCGGATACGGTAATTTGTATAGCCAAGGTTATGGAACGAACACTGCAGCTCTGAGCACGGCGCTTTTCAACAATGGAGTTACTTGCGGAGCCTGCTACGAAATGAAATGCAACGACCAGTCCGACCCTCAGTGGTGTCTACCGGGGACTGTAACAGTTACTGCCACTAACCTGTGCCCCCCTAACTCTGCTCTTCCCAACGACAATGGAGGATGGTGCAATCCACCTCTCCAGCACTTCGACATGGCTCAACCTGCTTTTCAACAGATTGCCATATACAGAAGTGGCATTGTTCCCATAATTTTCAGAAGGTAATTGACTATTACTGTAATTAGATTTTCAACTCTACATTCCTCTTCTTAAGTCCTGGAAAACTATCCCGAACTTCACAATAATTGGCATGAAATACTAAGCGGCAAGGTTAATATATATGTGTGCAGAGTACCATGTGTGAGGAAAGGAGGAGTTCGATTCACGATCAATGGGCACTCCTACTTCAATTTGGTGCTCATTAGCAACGTAGGAGGTGCAGGTGATGTCGAAGCGGTTTCGATCAAAGGTTCGAACACTGGTTGGCAAGCAATGTCCCGCAACTGGGGACAGAATTGGCAGAGCAACTCCTATTTGAATGGGCAGACTCTATCCTTCCAGGTGAGCACCAGCGATGGGAGAACCATCACTTCCCAGAACGTCGCTCCAGCAAATTGGCAATTCGGCCAGACATTTGAAGGACTGCAATTTTAAGCCATTTTCATGTGCAGCAAGACTAACTTTTCCAAGAGTAACGCAGAAGCAACGAAGCAGAGGTTATGCGAGAATATCACCCGCTTTTAAGTCGTTATTATTCGGAGAGTACATTACGCAGTATTCCTAGTGTTGAACAAGGGATACAAAGATTGCCACTCGCTTGTGATGGTTGCTCGCGTAGTTTATGTTTTTTTTAATTTTTTTATAACAATTGTAATTTTACGTTGTTATTGTTATCCTATCCTGTGTTTTTAATGTATAAATCAATTTAGTATTTTAAAAATTCTAATAATTTAGTATTTTACATGTGGAATTACTTCGAAAAGTGTACATTTATTGGTAATGGGCATATTTAATAGGTTTTTAGTTCTTAATAAGTTTTTTATGGGCGAGATTAAATATGTCTAGAATATTTTTAGTAGTCACAATAAATGAATGGTTCTGATTTCATCCATTAACTTCCAAATTGTTATAAAAACATCCGTTTATATGTTTACTTTTTTACATTTACCTAATAGTGTTTAAAAATTACTCTCCACTTTCGAGATAACTGTTTACCAGATCCGTTATTGATAACTGTTGATGCTTCCAAGATAATATGACCAGAAAAAGCCGCTGCTTTATCAAACGGCGGGAATTTGTCCGGAGATAGCCATTTACCGGGTCCGTTATTGTTAATTGTTGATGCTTCCAAGATCATATGACCAGGAAAGGCAGTTGCTTTATCAAACGACTTGTATTTTGATAAATTGTGAAGGACAGAGAAATGCAGAGAGAAAAGAATAGTATATTCAAATGTATGAAGAAATACAGAACTTAGAAAAGATATTACAATGTAAGATGGTTGAGCTATATATGCTCAAGCAAGACAAAAATAGAAAGTACAGCTATCCAGTACAGCTGGCAGTGTACGGTCATACTGTTGAGGGTACAATATATTTAACAGGCCGAAGGTATTGGGTAGCT
>SNQJ01S0002327.1:0-12810 GCA_010110895.2 Picea sitchensis | reverse complement strand
TTAACATATATGTAGTATTTTTTCATATTTTTTATTTGCTTTTATTATTTCATTATATAAATTTTATTTTAAAATCATGTAGCAGTCTCTTTCATATATTTTTAACTATGTATGTACTTATCCCTAAAATTAATAATATTTTAATTTCACCATCAAATTAAATTTGATTTTCAAAGGAAATTCTATTCCTTTTTTATATTTTTAGCTATGTAACAAGAATCTACTTATCCCTAAAATTAATAATAATTTAATTTCACCATCAAAATAAGTTTGATTTTCAAAGAGAAGCCCATTCCCTTTCATATATTTTTAGCCATGCAATGAGAATCTACTTATCCCTAAAATTAATAATAATTCAATTTCACCATCAAAGTAAATTTGATTTTCAAAGGAAAGTCCAATGAATTATGAATAACATAAGTGCAATTAGTCTCGCTAATATAACATATAACACAATAATGAAACCTATAGAATAACTAAAATAATGGTAACACATTTCTATTTCCTACATAACCATATTTGCATGTTAGAATTAAATAAGATAAATGAAAAAATAAAATAAAAATAAAAATTATATAAGACAATTTACTACGATATATTAGAAAAAGTTAAAAATCCCCAAAAAATTGCACTCGGATGCCTTTTGTTAAGCATCTAGCTAGGAGGGTGCAAGGAACCTCTCCTTGACTAGCATGAACGCCTTGGCAGGAAGGAACGGATTAGATATTGGGGTTTCCTAGACAACCCAGATGGATGGGCACTCCTGTAGTTGGATGTGACGTGTTGCGGAAGAGACAAAGTTGGGCACACCATGAAGGGCGTGAACTTGGCTAGATGACTTGAGGAAGCATGGACCAAGATATATTCATACGAATTCTTCGCACTTGTAGGTTCATGAAGGAGACAAAATGCCTTAAGTCACATGTAATTATGGATTTCCACTGTTTGATGCACTCATTGAGCATACATCTTTGGCATGACTTCATTGGGTGTAACGTGGGAATGAAGTGATCTTGGTTGGTTAGAAAAGCTTGAGGAGGTGGATGGGACTGACATTCACATGGGTGAGTTGAGGGTGTGGATGATCCAACGATGGGAAAGGAGGCGAAATCGTCATGACTTGAGAAAATTAAATGATAAAATGATGAGTTTTCTTGAGTTGTTTCCAAGGGATGTGACTCTTCATAGGAAGGGGTAGGTTCCTATATATTGGGGATGGGTTAGACAAGCTAAAGTTGAAGGAACAAGAGATCACCAATGAAGAGATCTAGCAAGAGATCCAAGAAAGCACGTAACACACAAGCGAAAGTGAGAAGGAAGAAGAAGTCGACTGATTTGATGAGGAGACTGGGTGAGCGAGGCCTGCAATTGTGATAGGGGGTTGATTATGCAAAGATGGAAGGAAGGTCAGGATGTCAACTTGGCCAAAGTTTCTTGGTAACATTGTAATGAGTTGCATCTCCCCTCGTGTACATGTATTGTAACTTGTAACATCGTGTATCATTGTTATTATGGTTTTTAGGCACATCTTGGTGCTACCCAAACATAATAGTTATGTTATTGTCACACGTTAAATGTTCTCTTGCATATTTGTATACTTGTGGTAAGTTGTATGAGTTGTGAAACTTGATTAAGTGAGTTGTGGTATTTTGGCCAAGGTTGGGCGTGTGCCTAGTAGATTTAAACTAAAAAGGTTAAGTATGTTTTGGTTGACTCATTGTAGCTCAAGGATGGTTATGCGTGTGCCTTGAGTGAATAAATGTAATCAATTTGAAGTAATCATAGGTTGGTATAGCTACTGAGTCCGAAATTTTTTGATGTTGCATGACCACATGAGCTGGATGACTTGGGCGCCCCAAGTCAAGAAAAAAGAATTAGGGCGATTGAAGCATTGTGACATGTGGGATTAGAGGTTGTTGAGGATAGATTTGGTTCTCTTCACCACTGCCACCTCTGTGACAGGCGGTATCAAATAAATATTTGGGCTGTAGACTCGACTGTGTGGCGAGTTGGGAATTTTGTCGTGGAATTACTTAGGACAAGGCAACAAGATGTGCAAAGAGCCAAGAGACACAATGGAGAGATTGGATGTTTGTAGACTTGGCATGATATGGTTTAGGTCATTTTGTTGACATAGGTTCCAAAATACATTTTGCAGAGTTGGTTGAAAGTTGGTTGTGAATTTTGGGTGAAGTGTTTTGGGATTGTTGACAGAATTGGGTGTTTCGCTAGACAAGCAAAGAATTGGGTCACATATCCATGAAGTATTTAGGTGCTCAGGTGGGTGGCCATGGAAGACTCACATGCGGAATGTAGTGACGAAGAGAAAGACCCCAAAATACCAAGAATGAAGGATCAACTCAATAACTTAGAGAAAATCATTGAGCCGATGACGACTTCACTATGTAAACATGGTGAGAAGGTTGAAACAATGGAGGTAGAGTTGAGACAATCGCTAATTTAATGTTGTTGTGAGGGAGTACTAATGTGAATCAAGATCAAGGAACAAGAACCATACACTAATACATTTGGGTCAAATTCCGACGGTGCGTTCGACACAATTGCCACTTTTTATTGTCGGAAGACCGACAAACCATGGGCCCCCTCAAACGTCATTTCACAAGACGTCGTTTTTCCGACGACCTAGTTTTCTTCTGTATTACGACGCTATATGACACCACGTGTCATCATAAATTGGATTGTACAACACCATATTGATGTCGTAAGACCGATGTCTAGGTCATGGCAATACCGACGTTGTAAACGTCGCAAAAGGGACATTTCAAACGTGGCAATACCGACGTTGTAAACATGGAAAAAGGGATGTTTAAAACGTGGCAATACCGATGTTGTAAACGTGGCAAGAGAGACGTTTCAAACATGGCAAGAGAGACGTTTAAAAGGTGGAAAACGAGATGTTATTAAGGTGACAAGAGAGACATTTTAAAGGTGGCAAGAACAACATTTCATAGGTGGCAAGAGAGACATTTCAGAAGTGGCAAGAGAGACATTCTGAAGGTGGCAAGACTGACGGGACGAGGTATTAGCTCTGATGTGGTTGTTATGGGAGAGACACTCTTGGGCGTGGCAAGAACAACGCCTATCACATGGCAAGGGAAACAACCTGGAGTTACTAGCTCCGACGTGGTTGCTATGGGAGAGACAATTTTGGAGGTGGAAAGAGAGACGTCTTTAACGTGGCAATAGCAACAAGAAGAGAGTGAAAGACGTCGTAATTGCCACCTTTGTGTAGGTATTTAAAAAAAAAATACAATATCAATATCAAGACCTAATAGTCATTCCAAGCCCAAAGGAGGAGTAAGTCATATAGGTTTCAGCTAGTGACCCACTTAATAGTTTCCTTAGGCTTTCCCTCGCACTAAAAGTTGGGTTTTTCCTTTCGAGAGTGTCTAAGATATAAAAAGACCCAATATGGTGAATGAACTGACATTAAGTTCATACACATCTAACAGATCCTTCAAACTTTTACCCAATGAAACATGTTGTCACAGCTTCTATCCTAATGAGATTACTCTTGGTATCATCTCCACAAGCATGAAGACCTAAAATATGAGGTATGAAAAATTTGTGCATGGCAAATCACTTTAAAAATGAACTTGTGTCTAACTACATGTTCCTATCCTCTTCTTTAAATGACATCCATAGCAAAACCATACAAAATTAATCAAACCTACCAATTAATAATATCATAACCATTATGGCATTTCAATGTCAAACATAGACAAGTTATCACATATCAAGAGAACATCAGTTTCCTTGAAAAGCACTTCCAAAGTTTCTCCTTGAGGTTGAGAATTCTCAATGTTTAAGAACAGGAGTGATGATGAAATTGGACCATACCATGTTCCAATTCCAAGCGCTATATGCTCTGTATAGGCCTTTCTTTTCTGTATGCCAAGGGGTTTGACATAACACTCATGGAGTACATGAACCACTTTCTTTAGATGAAGAAAAGATTTTGTCGCCTATAGTGTCGAGGATATATAAAACTTAACTAAAATTCCAACCTTTGAGATTTGTCCATGATTAAGAGCTCCTTAATTTTGAGCCTTAGAGGTAACCAAAGCAATATGTAAGATATTAACACGAACCTCCAAAATTGTGAAGCAGAAGGTTAAAAGTCCAAAACAAACTACACAGTAAATAAATAGTAATATGGCAGTTGATATTTGTACGATGCTTATTTTATGAACTTGCTGACTTGTTGAACAAACTTTAGTTCAAGACTTCAAGCATGACAGAGATACTCAAATCAACATGAATGGGCAAGTTACCAACAGAAACTAAATTTGTTAATTTCAAGGAAAGTACTCTGATACAATGTTAATTTCAGATCATGCTAACAATATTTTGCATTCGAAATTAACCTAAACAGTACTAGGTAGCTAAAAATTGAAAACCTCCAAAAAAATGAGCAACTTATGAATAAGGTAATCTACAAACACATACGGCCGGAAATACGAACAGCGCAAACAAAAAGCTCAATGCTCAACACAACATCCATCTTCTATTGAAAACTGAAAGAAGAATTACATCGCTATATCTCAAAACACAAATAAGATAACCAACACAATGGTCTGCCCAACATCTCCTATATAGACTAGGAGAAACTAGGATTACAATCAATGCTCTCCATCCTTGTGGAGGAGGCCCCACACATCCTTGGGGACATCTCCCTCAGGGACATTCTAGAGGAAATGAAATATCTAGCATAAATGCATGATGTGCTCACCATTTCAAGGTAAGAGTTGATGTGTCAAGGATGCCTTTTAAAACTGTACCAGAACCATAACCAAACGACAATTTCATGATTACTCACATTCTATCTTATGTTTCTCTGATTTCTATATGACTAATGGATTATACTTTAAACGTCATATGTTTATGTCGTGAATATTGTTAAGTATGCTTTAGAAGTCATGTCCTTGAGTTCTATATTTATTTCACACAATAATGAAAATATGCCACGAGACTCTGCTCTCTCGAGCATACCATGTTTCCATTAAAAAACAGTAACTCCAGAAAATTGTGAGAGGGGAGAATAATATAGATGTTAAAGGAAGTTTGAAAAAACTCCACATATGTAGTTTTGCATCATCCCCAAGGAAAATAATATCATGCAAAAAAGATATCTGAAGGTGATAAACTGCCATCTTAGCAAGATCCATCTACTATTAAGTGATGAATAAGATGTGGTTCTGAAACAACAATGGTTGTTTCCTAAAATTGGCTATGAACTATACAAGAAAGACACACAATATCCCTAAATAGCAGGAAAAAACAATAAAAAATGTATCATCCATTTCCAAAGAGATCAACCATAACATTTACCAGTAAAAAGTTCCTATGTCTGCATAACATGTGGCATTTTCTAGTTGGTATAAAGAATTTTCAAATATATGGTTTTAGAATGTAGCTACAAATTACTATAATTTTATCCAAAAGTAAATTTGCTCCCAAGTAACCACAGGTCTAAAATGCAAAAATTTAATCCACTGAATAATTTCTACAGTTTCTAGCTTTCAAAAAATCATTTTAAAGTGAGGGTGGTAAAAAAAATTCTTTAATCTGATCATTTTAGTGTTCAAGTGAGATTTTGATATTCTGAATGGATTCAGAAATTAAACATTTTAAATGGATGAAATTACAATTTTGAAATGACTTTTTCATCTGAATTTAAACCGAAATTCCACCTAATATTGTAATTAGCCACATTGATATTGAAGGAGAACCTACGTCTAAACAGGCAGTTACATACGTATGACTTTGTTTTTATATATTATTTGTTTTATGACGACAAGAAAATTTTGATGATAAGATTTTTGATTGGTGAGGAACTTCCAAAGTTAATATTATTTTTTTAATATTCTATTATTATTATATTTGGGTATTCTAATTTAACTTTGATATCTCTTTTATAAACTATTGGATTAACTCATCGTTTTGTTTACTCTGTTTTTTTAATCTTTTAATTATAATTTTTAAATTAAATATATATATTTGGAAATTCTTCAAATACTTTCTCATTTTTTAAATTTGAAATAATATGAAAATAAATCATTTCCCTCTTAATAATATTTATAAGACAATAATAACTAGAAAGGAAATTTAATGGACTTTCGTTTGAAAATCAAACTTATATTCATAATTCATTGGATTTTCTTTGAAAATCAATCTTACTTTGATGGTGAAATTAATTATTATTAATTTTAGGGATAGTAGATTCTCGACAGCTAAAAACACATAGAGGGAATGGGCTTTTCTTTGAAAATCAAACTTACTTTGATGGTGAAATTAAATTATTATTAATTTTGGAAACCCTTTTTTTTCCATATCTTTTTTCCATTAATTTTTCTTATTTTTATTTTATTATTTTATTATATAGGTTTTTTTTACATATGTGTAGTATCTTTTCATATTTTATTTGTTTTTATTATTTCATTATATAAATTTTAAAATCGTAATGGCATTCTCTTTCTCTTTCATATATTTTTAGCTATGTATGCAATAAGAATGTGCAACCACAAGGGTAATAATAATTTAATTTTACCATCAAATTAAATTTGATTTTCAAAGGAAATTCCATTTCCTTTTGTATATTTTTAACTATGTAACGAGAATCTACTTATCATAAAATTAATAATAATAATTTAATTTCACCATCAAAGTAAGAGTTTGATTTTCAAAGAAAAGCCCATTCCCTTTCATATATTTTTAGCCATGCAATGAGAATCTACTTCCCTAAAATTAATAATAATTCAATTTCACCATCAAAGTAAATTTGATTTTCGGAGAGTCCAATGAATTATGAATATAAGTTTGATTTTCAAACGAAAGTCCAATGAATTATGAATAACATAAGTGCAATTAGTCTCGCTAATATAACATATAACACAATAATGAAACCTATAGAATAACTAAAATAATGGTAGCAAATTTCTATTTCCTACATAACCATATTTGCATGTTAGAATTGTGGGAATATAAATTGAAAAAATAGAATAAAAATAAAAATTATTATAGACAATTTACAATGATATTAGAAAAGTTAAAATCCTCAAAAATTGCATTCGGATGCCTTTTGTGAATCTAGCTAGGAGGTCTGGAGACCTCTGCTAGAGCTAACATGGTCTTGTATGGGAAGGAATGAAAGGATTAGATATTGGGGTTTCCTAGACAACCCGGATGGATGGGCACTCCTGTAGTTGGATGCGATGTGTTGCAGAAGAGACAAAGTTGGGCTGCATGAGAAATGAACTTGGATATATGACTTGAGGAGGCATGGACCTAGATATATTCATACGAATTCTTCGCACTTGTAGGTCTCAAAGGAGACAAAATGACTAAAGTCACATGTCATTATGGATTGCCACTATTGGATGCACTCATCGAGCATACATCTTTGGCATGACTTCATTGGGTGTAACGTGGGAATGAAGTGATCTTGGTTGGTTAGAAAATCTTGAGGAGGTGGATGGGACTGACATGCACATGGGTGAGTTGAGAGTGTGGATGATCCAACAATAATGTGGTAAAGGAGGCCGGAATAAATCTCATCACTTGAGAATTAAATGATAAAATGATATGAGTTTTCTTGAGTTGTTTCAAAGGGATGTGACTCTTCATAGGAATGGGTAGGTGCCTATATGTGGAGATGGGTTAGGCAGGAAGATAAGTTGAAGGAACAGGGCTCCAATGAAGAGATCCAAGCAAAGAGATCCAAAACACTTAACCACCCCAAGCAAAGTGACAAGGAAGAAGAAAGTCGGCCCGAGTTGATGAGAGCTTGGTGAGTGAGAGACTACATAGTCTGATAGGGGTTGATTATGCAAAGATGGAAGGAAGGTCGGGATGTCGACTTGGCCGAAGTTTGTTTGTAACATTGTAATGAGTTGCATCTCCCCTCGTGTACATGTATTGTAACTTGTAACATCTTGTATCTTTGTTATTATGGTTGTTAGGCACATCTTGGTGGTTCCCAAACATAATAGTTATGTCAATCGCATTAGTATTTCCTACTGTATTTGTATCTTGTGTTGAGTTATATGAGTTGTGAAACTTGATTAAGTGAGTTGTGGTATTTTGGCCAAGGTTGGGCGTGCGCCTAGTAGATTTAAATTAAAAAGGTTAAGTATGTTTTGGTTGACTCATTGTAGCTCAAGGATGGTTATGCGTGCACCTTGAGTGAATAGATGTAGTCAATTTGAAGTAATCATAGGTTGGTATAGCTACTGAGTCCGAAATTTTTTGATGTTGCATGACCACATGAGCTGGATGACAGGTGCCCAAGTCGGTACCACCAAAAAAAATAGGCGTTGGGAAAGACATTGTGACATGTGGGAGATTAGGGTTGTTGAGGCTGATTATGGTGCCTCTTCACCCGCTGCACCTCTCTGACAGTGATATCAGGATAAATATTTGGGTTATGAGCTTCGGTATTGTGGTGAGTTGAAGAATTTTAATGTGAATTACCCAGAACAAAGGCAACAAGATTTACAAGAGCAGAGACCTGGAGAGATTGGATGTTTGTAGACTTAGCATGATATGGTTTAGGTCATTTTGTTGACATAGGTTCCAAAATACATTTTGCAGAGTTGGTTGAAAGTTGGTTGTGAATTTTGGGTGAAGTGTTTTGGGATTGTTTACATAATTGGGTGATTCACTAGACAAGCAAAGAATTAGGTCATAGATCCATAGAGTATTTAAGGAGTGCTTTCAGTGGGTGGCTATGGGAAGGAATCACATGCGTCTTAGTGGCAGAGAAAGACCCCAAAAATATAAAGAATGAAGGATCAACTCAACTTAGAGAAAATCATTGGTGAGATAGTGACTCACACTATGTAAACATGGTGAGAGGTCGAAACAATGGAGGTGAGTTGAGACAATGTGTCGTTTAATGTTGTTGTGAAGTGCCAATGTGAATCAGATCAAGGAACAAAACCATGTGGCTGACACACACAGCAGCTAAGTGACTTACAGAAAAAAATTGGGACAGTAAGCAATACTTGGATCAGATGGATATAAGTTTGGTTGAAGCCAAGGTGAACATTGGTGTGATGTTCTTGACAAGGACTATGAAACTTTTCTCGAGGAACCATGTGGTATAATTAGTAGTTGGGCACAATATGAAGAAGATTGAAAATTGGGTTGAGAGATATGAAGGTAGCATTGAAGGCATAGTTTGGTCTAGAGAACCAAGCATGGATCACATGAAATCAATTGTTGGCACTTAGGCACAAAGGCTGGATATAGGCCAATATCGAGTACTTT
Source organism: Picea sitchensis (assembly GCA_010110895.2). NCBI lineage: Eukaryota > Viridiplantae > Streptophyta > Pinopsida > Pinales > Pinaceae > Picea > Picea sitchensis. The sequence continues at coordinate 3,519 of SNQJ01S0002327.1, read as the reverse complement.
TCAGGCATTATGTTGGAGATTAATGACATGTCGGATGAAGGTAGAATTTTTCCCACTTCATAGAATGATTTTCCACAAACATGTAGATTCATGCAACAATGGTTATCGTAGTGGAAAACATGTTGAACTTCAAGGGTGAAGCCAAGAATGGTCCAAGAAACAATGAGGATGCCAAAGGTGAGAAGCATCAAGGAAAGGATAAGAATAAATATGAAGGGAAAATGAATATGTCCAAGAAGTTAATTGAAGAAAAAATAACCAAACATATGCACCAAAAGCGAAGACCAAACCTCTCTCATGTTGGATTTGTGTAATGGGGATCATTATGCGAAGAATTTTCCATTGAAGGATAAGTTGGCCTTTGTGGAGAAAGAAGACAATACATCTATGGAAGTTTTGCAAGTCTTGGGTGCCATGTTGGAGGGGTAATCTGGAGTGAGCTAGGAGAAAGATGCAACACATATTTTCCATGTTCGATAAGAGAAGCAATTCTAAGGAAATAATTACGATGGTGGATAGTGGGGTGAATCACAGCTTCATAAGGGAGGATGTGGTTAAGGATCTTGGAGTTTGCAACTTGAGACGATGAAGACCACATTTAAATATGTCAATTTTGGTGTGGAGAAAGACATTTTCAAGACCAAGGAAATTATGTTGAAGAAGCAGAGAGGTTAAGTGGAGGTGCTTTCACCATTGCACCCAATATGATTTTGAGAGCATTCTTGGGGTTAAGAGTTCATGAGGAGGAAATGGGAAGTACCCATAACTCGCTTTGACATTCCAACCGTGTTTTTAGGATGAAGTCCATGTACGGTGCTTACCGTGAGGAGAAACAAGGAGGAAATCAACAAAATACATCCTTGAGCCATATTTTTTGTAGACAATAAGGATGCCAAAAAATTTTGCAATAGAGAACTTGGATGAGGTAGATTGATGGATGGACATGAGACTTTAGTAGGATAAATCGATTCGATAGACAGGGAAACTTTGGAAGCGCTGGAATATCGACTCATGCAGCTAGAAGGTATCTTAGAGAATACAGTGATTGTGGTAGATACATTGGTTGATGTGTGTTCGATAAGACCTGACATTTTGGAGAAAGAATCGATGGAAGCTGCAACCAAGGATATATGGTTGGCGTTTTGAGTGGGCAGGAAGGAGGAGACAGCCACAAACAGAGATAGTCAAAGAAAGAACACAACAACTTGTATATGTTAGAAAAAAATTAGCTCATCCGTAGAAACACTTGGACAAGGTGAATGGACAAATGACATAAAATTGAATGACCCTTGAAGCAGAGTGAAGCAAAAATTGAGTCAAACATGACTCTACTCATGTATTTGACACAAAAGTACGGTGCCTCTCCCTAGAACTTTAACGAAAAAGTTGATGAATCTGATTATGGCTTAGGTATCCATTCACCCTCATATTCGCATTGAAATGTAGCGCATTGGCTCAATTCTTTGGAGTAGGAAGAGGAAAATACGAGTGGCTTGGGTAAATGTGCTTTATTACATTTCAAGCTGTGAAGACTTGACAAACTGTTCAGGTGTAGGAGGTGACTTGGAAATAGTTGGTAGAGTAGAGACTATGCCTAAAGTGACATAGGGGTGATCCCGAGTTGTGGAAGGAAACAAGTGTTTGGACATGAGAAAGTGAATTCTCATAGCTTTGGTGCGATGGTTTATTTTCTACACAAATATGTCAATGCATGAGGGGTAGCAATGAATGGAAGAATGTATGGTCTAGTTAAAGTAGAAACCAGAGTGGTAGATCAACAATGCAATACTAGATGTATTTAGCAATGATCTTTCTAAGAAGGGAATATTAAATTTGCTTGAGTTGTAGTAGGCAGCGGTAGCAGCAAGAGAACTAGATTGAAGAAAGGTAGCAACAGGGAAAAGATGGACAAGGTGAAATTCATCCTTGTAGTTTGGTGAAGTGGTCATTCTGACTTGGGCATAAGATATGGAGTTGGGTTTAACTAGGTTGGTTCATGGAAACTTGGTGTTTACAAAATTCGAAATCTGAGGTTTCTAGTGACGTAATTTGGGGTTTCCAATGAGAAGTGCCATAAAACTTGGGGCTTGAAGCAAACTTAGTTTCCAATAGAGGCACGAGTTCAAGAAAAAACTTGGGGATGACAAATTTTGTGAAAGTTACCAAGGATGACAATGAATTTTAGTGGGGGAGGATATCAATCCTTCAGCTAGGAGGGCATGAGGTGTTGATTAAAGGTTGGTTGTCATTGATGTCAACCCTTGAAGCCAAGTAGCACAAAGGTTTGGGTAATGGACCCAATATTGTTTGAAAAGGTTTGGGTAATGGACCCAATATTGTTTGATGTAAATATGACTCATTATTGTTTTTTCATGGTTGATAAGAAGTAAATATGGATGAACTCCAAAGTGGTCCCCTTATGATGAAAGCCCTCATGGGAAGATGCTTTGTGGACTAAGAGAACCCATGCTTAATTGTGGAATAATGAGATGAAGGAAAGTGAATTTGTCAGGGAAAATATCCTAGATGGATAGTGCTTGTCATGTCATTTCCGGTGGTATGTGGAATTCCACATAATTCCTCACGGTCATAGAGTTATGGCCATGAGAAGTTGGAGATCCCAGGTTTGGGTAATGGACCTAAGTTTGCTTGATGGGTAATGGTATGAGTTATGATATGTTTTCCGAGAATAAGGTTCTATATGGATAGTACATGTCATGCCATTTCTACTGGTATGTAGAACGTCACATAAATCCTCACGGTTTGAGAGTTATGGTCTTACGAAGTTGGAGGACCCTCACATGTCATCTAGAAGCCCCAAAAGGTCAAAGTAGTCAAAGAAGTTTAAGAGATTTTAAAAGGTAAATAATAAAGTGAAGTGATGAGTGTATTATAATTCAATGTGAATACAAAATAAATTATTTCAATAATAAATTTAATGGAGAAATTAGAAGTGGACGCAACCGTAAAATAAGGAAAGTGGGCCAAGTGACCTAGAAGATGTTTTTAAGGAAGCTACTTGGAGAGTATAAATAAGAGGCAAGGCTCTCTCATTTGAATCAAACTTGAGCATATTGAATATCTTAGGTTTCTGAGGTAAACAAATGATATCTAAGCCGAAATTCTGAGGAAAGTGAAGAAAAGAAGTCTGAAATGCAAGGAAGGATAAATTCTTTTGATGGTGCTTTCTAAGGTATGTTATTTATAGGTCATCTCATCATTTTCGCTATAACATTTTTTACATAATGATTCAGATCCTGAAATTGCTATGAAAGTGAGAAAACATATCCAAGTATCTGTGGTTAAAAATTCAGCTTGTGGGTCATTGTATTTTGGGAGTTACACTCCGTGGAAAATAAGGTTTGTGGCTAGTCCTGAAACTAGTCAAAATCAGGTGTTTCGGGTAAAACCGTCATAACTTATTCATAACAGATCCAAATTCAGTCACATGAAATGTGATGGTTAGGTTATAGTCTGTAGTATGTTGTGTAATATTTTCAAATCCTTTCATCAAACATT
>SNQJ01S0002326.1:302620-323942 GCA_010110895.2 Picea sitchensis | reverse complement strand
TTATCATATAAAGAAAAAGAGGTTTTTACCCTGTATGGGTTTCCTCGGGAAATATTTGTCTCTGTGTTTCTCATATATGTGACTGATGTTGAATGTGACATTGTTTATTTCCCTCCATTATTGTGATCATCATTCAATGTTTCTGTAAAGAGTTTAAAAGAAGCATAATTGTTTAAGCACGATAACAACTGATTCACCCCCCCCCCTCTCAGTTGTCCAACATGGGCCCCACTCACTTGAGAATTGTATAAGGACCATAAAATTTGGGAGAAAGTTTCTAACAATGTTCATCTTTGAATGAATTATGTTTATAAGGTTGCATAAGAAGAAACACTTGGTCCCCTTCAGCAAACTAATGTTCGGAATGACCCTAATCTACCCATTGCTTCATGTGATTCATAGCCATGACCATATTTTCTTTTAGGGTATGGATAATGGCCTCATGAACTATAATATTTTTTTCAACATGTTGAAGCTTTGAGCCACCTATCATGTATGAGAGAAATGAAGATGTATTTTGTCCATAGACTACTTCAAAAGGAATCATGCGAGTAGTTGTATGGTAAGATGTATTGTACCACCATTAATCTATGGGTAACCACTAAGCCCACTGATTTTGTCTTTCAGAGGAAAAACACTACAAATATGTTTCCAAACATTTTTTGACAAATTCAATTTGGCCATCAGTCTGGGTATGATAAGCATTGCTAAGATGCAAGTGGTTTCCTTGGAGCCTAAAAAATTCTTGCCAAAAATTGTTGGTCAAAGTTGGATCTTAGTCAGAGACAATAGAATGAGGCATGCCATGAAGTTTGATATATTATCCTTGAAAATTTTATCCACTATGGATGTTGTGAATGGGTGTTGAAGAGCACACAAGCAAGCATATTTGGAAAGACAATCAAATACCACCATGATGATTGACTTATTGCCTAATTTAGGTAAGCCAATAGTGAAATCCTTAGAAAGATCCCTCCAAATAGAAGTGGGAATCAGAAGAAGTTGGATTCTACCTGGATCTTTGAATTTTTCTCCCTTGTTGCATTGACATATATCGCATTCAACCATAAAGGTGTGGACATCTTTTTTCATACTATCCTAGAAAAAAGAACATTTGACTCATTCATGTTGGTTATCGATCCTAATTATCCTCTTGATTTATAGGTCTTGTTTCAATTGCATTTGGACCTCATTACATGACTGGGAGGTGTGGGGGGGATTTCCCCCCCACTTCTCTCGCCAAAGGGGTCTAGGGAGGGGAAATAAATTTTGGAGCCCCCCCTGGTGGGGGATTCGGGGGCAATGCCCCCAAAGTGAAATTTTTGGAAAAATTACCATGAAAAATATTGTTTTTGTATTCAATATGGACCGTTCATTATAACCTCACAGATCTAATGGTAGAAGTTATGTTAGGTATTTTTTCCCTAGAAGGAAACCATATTTTATGTATGAGGGAATTGTATTGCAGTTGGGTGACGATTGTATATTGTATTCTAAGAGAGGATATTGTGAGAGAAAGAAGAGGGAGTTATAGTGGGTATGTTGTAGGTTGTATCCCTTCATTTGTTAGATAATAAAAAAGGAAGGACCTAGAAATTTCTATGGTGGATGTACCCCACACTGAGTGAACCATGTATATATGTGTCTCCATTGTATTGTGTATCTTCTATATTTTATTTCCACATTTTTTTTATTTCTTCATGATCCTGTTTTTCTAATAATTGGTATAAGAGCGAAAGGTAACTCACAGGAGCCCTCGGGGGGGCAGCTCAATTGGCAAGTGCCGTGAAAATGAAGTTCCATGAGGTTTCGAGTTCAATTCCCCCCAACTTACAATGTGTGCCGCGTAAGGGGCATCGTGGGAACACCTGGAGGTTATAGTGGTAGCAGTTGGATAACACGGCCACATGTAACGCGAGCACGTGCCCAACTAGTTGTTGATTCTGCTAGACATATAAGAAAAAAAGGTAACTCATAGGAAAAGAGGGTTCCTAGTTTGAGTGGGAGCAATGGCGGAAGATGGAAAGTTTAAGGTTGAGAAATTTAATGGCCAAAAATATCAGTTATGGAAGATGAAAATGGAATATTATTTATATCAAAATGAAATATACCAACCATTGGGAGGAAAAGAAAAAAATCCAGTGAGCATGAATGATGAAGAATGGGAGATTATGGAAAGAAATGCACTGGGAATGATACAACTATGATTGGAAATGTCAATGGATTTCAATATTTTGAAAGAAAATACAATGGAGAATATGATGAATGAGTTGGCTAAACTATATGAAAAAAACTCTGCTTCCAATAAGGCAGTTCTAATGAAGTGATTATTTAATATGAAGATGTCATAAGATGGGTTTGTTGTTGATCATTTAAATTAATTCAATATGGTTCGTAATTAGCTAAGTTCTATAAAAGTGGACTTTGATGATGAGGTTAGCGATATTTTAATCTTGTGCTCATTGTTAGAAACTTAGAACGGCTTGGTCATGGATGTAAGTAACTTTGTCTCTGCTTCAAACACTTTGAAATTTTATGTTGTTGTTGTTGTTGTTGTTGTTGTTGTTGTTATCCTTCGTGAGGAAATGCGATGAAAAAGTACAGGTGAGATATCAGGTAATGCATTGACCGTTGAGAATAAGAGAAGGCAAAGGGAAAGAGGAAAGGGTTTAGGAAACTAAGGGAAATCTAGGAAGGAAAAATTCAAATCCAAACTAGGAAAGATAAAGTGTTGGAATTGTGGGAAGAAAGGACATTTGAAGAAACACTGCAGAGCTCCAAAGAAACAAAGAGATGGAAATCATGAAAAAAATCAGGAATTAAATGTAGCAGGTGATGTGTTACAAGATTCTTTGATTATTTCTTTAGAAAATATTACTAATTCTTGGGTAGTATATTTAGGGGCTTCATTTCATGCCACACCCCATAGTAAATATTTTCAAAATTATGTTCAATGTGATCTTGGACAGGTTTATTTGGGTGATGATGAACCATGTCAAATTGTTGGAATGGGTAAGGTACAAATAAAGAAAAAGAATGGAAACCAATGGTTACTAAAATAGGCGAGAAATATACCAGATCTGAGAAGAAATATAATTTCAACGGGACATTTGGAAAGTGAAGGATGTATATCTACATTTACAAATAAGGTGTAGAAGGTCACTAAAGGATCACTGGTAATGGAAAAAGGAGAGAAAGTAGGTACATTGTATTTTTGTACTGGTAATGTTGAATCTTCTATCTCTTTAGCTTCTACAAGAGTGGATACATCACTGTGGAATTATATGCTTGGACATATCGGTGATAAGGAGATGCAAATACTTCACAAAAGGAATTTGTTGCCAGATATTAAACAAGTTGTTTTAGATTTCTGTGAACACTGTGTTTATGGAAAATAGAAGAGAGTCACATTTCTCAAGGTTGGAAAGGAAAAGAAGAGTCAAAAGTTAGAGCTTGTGCATACATATGTATGGGGACTAACTCAGGTATCCTCTCTTGGTGGCTCTCGTTATTATGTTACTTTTATTGATGATGCAACTAAAAAAACTTGGGTTTATTGCATTCAACAAAAATATGATTTTTTTGAAAATTTTAAGAAATGGAAAGCTTTGGTTGAGAATGAGACAGGAAAAGGGTTTAATTGTCTCAGATCAGACAATGGAGGTGAATACTGCAGCAAGGAGTTTGATGATTACTATACCATGGAATTTGTAGAGAGAAGACAGTTCCAGGAACACCACAAGAAAATGGTGTGTCAGAAAGGATGAACATGACAATCATGGAATATGCAAGGAGTATGAGATTACAAGTTGAGTTTCCCTTACAGTTATGGGTAGATTTTGTATATTTTGTTGTTTACTTAATAAATAGAGGGCCTTCAATCTCATTGGATGGTGGCATTATATAGGAAGCATGATAGGTAAAAAGGTAAACTACTCATTTCTGAAGACTTTTGGTTGTGAAGCATTTGTCCATATTGATAAAGAAAACAAAACAAAGCTTGAAGAAAAATCCAAGAAGTGTACCTTTATTGGATATGATGTTAATGGTTTTGATTATCATTTATGGGATTATGAAAATCATAAAATCATTAGGAGTAGAGATGTGGTATTCAATGAAAATTTCATGTATAGAGATCAGTTGCAGGGAAAGAAACAGGAAAAGGAAAAAACAGAATACACAATGCTTGTTGAAATCAAAGAAAATGAAATTACAAAGGTACCAGAATATCAAAATGTACAACAACAGGAGTAACAAGTACCTTAAATTCCTTCAAGTGTTGTTAGAATATCTACCAAGTTAATTAGACCCCATGAACGATACTCTCCTTCATTGTATTATTTATTGTTGACTGATTCTGGTGAACTAGAAAGTTATGAAGACGCAATGCAAGTAGACACTAAAAAGAAGTGGGAGCAAGGAATGAAAGAGGAAATGGATTCCTTGTTAAATAAACAAACTTGGGACTTGGTTCAGTTGCCTACAGGAAAAATAGTATTGCAGAATAAATGGGGTTACAGGTTGAAGGAAGACGATGAAGGAAAAATGTGATACAAGGCCAAACTTGTTGTAAAGGGGTTTGCACAAAAGAAAGGTATATATTTGATGAAATATTTTCTCTTGTTATTAAAATGACTTCAATTAGGACTATTTTAAGTCTTGTGGAAGTATAATAATTTCATCTTGAACAGTTAGATGTAAAAACAACTTTTCTCCATGGGGATTTCGAGGAAGAGATTTATATGCAGTAACCACAAGGGTATGAGGTCAAAGGAAAGGAGAATTTGGTATGCAGGTTGAAGAAGAGCTTGTATGGCCTAAAGAAAGCTCCAAGGCATTGGTATTTGAAGTTTGATAGGTTTATGACAGAACAAGGTTATAGTAGATGTCATTTTGATCGTTGCGTTTATTTTAAGAGGATAGAAAATGGAATCTATATTATCTAGCTATTGTATGTAGATGACATGTTTGTTTCAAGGTCTAACATGCAGGATATAAATGTGCTCAAAAATAAATTATATAATTCATTTGTGATGAAGGATTTGGGTGTTGCAAAGAAAATCCTTGGTATGAGAATAACAAGAGACGAGAAAAATTGCAAATTGACATTGTTTTAGGGTGAGTACATAGAGAAGGTGTTGGAGAGGTTTAGAATACAAAATGTGAAACCAATTAGTAAACCTTTGTCCATCCATTTAAAATTGATCAAGGAAATGTGTCCCAAGACATAGGAGTGGATATAATACATGTCCAGGTCCATTATTCATCAATAGATGGTAGCTTGATGTATGCTATGGTGTGCACAAGACCAGATATTGCACATGCAGTGAGATTTGTGAGAAGGTATATGGACAATCTAGGTAAAGAACATTGTGAGGAAGTAAAGTAGATTCTCAAGTATTTGAGAGGCACTACTACTCATGAATTATGTTTTGTAGGTTCAAATAGTGTTCTACAGGGATATGTTGATTCAGATATGGCAGGTGATAAAGATAGCAAGAGAAGCACCAAAGAGTATGTTTTTTGTTGTAGGTGGAAATGAAGTAATTGGATTTCGAAACTGGAAATTTTTTTTTCAATTTCAACAATGGAAGAAGAGTATGTTGATACTACAGAGGCTAGTAAAGAGATTATTTTGTTACAGAGGTTTATGAAGGAATTGGGAAAGAAGCAGGAGAATAGCAGGTTGTATTGTGACAGTCGAAGTGATATTCATATTGAAAATAAATCAACCTTCCATTCTAAGACTAAGCATACACATCTTAGGTTCCATTTCATACGATCCATTTTGGAAGATGGACAATTGAAGTTGGAAAAGATAGTTACTAGCCAGAATCCTGCAGACATGTTAACGAAGGTAGTAACAAGGGAGAAATTGAGTTCCTACTCATTTTCAATTGGTCTTCAAGCATGAAGGTGAAGATGAGAAATTTTCCAGGTCCAAGGTGGATCATAGTCCAATAGGTACAATAGCAGTGAAATTGTTGTGATCAGTCTCCAAGTGGGAGATTATTGGTTGTGGAGCCCGATTATCTTTTTGATTCATAGGTCTTGTTTCAGCCGTGTTTGGACCCCATTACATGTTGGGGGGCTATGTGGGGGATTTCCTCCCCCCACTTATCTCATCAGGGGGTTCCAAGGGGGGTGATGAGAAATTTTGGAGGCCCCCCTAGTGGGGGATTCGAGGGCAGTTCCCCTGAAGCCAAATTTTGCGAAAAGTTTCCTTGTAAAATATTGTAATTTAGTAGTCAATATGGACCATTCATTATAAGGTCACAGATCTTATGGTAGAAGTTATGTTAGGTATTTTTTTCCATAGAAGGAAAACCTATTTTATGTATGAGGGAATTGTATTGTGTCTAGGTGAGCGAGTGAATATTATATTCTGAGAGAGGATATTGTGAGAGAAAGAAGAGGAAGTTGCAGTGGGTATGTTGTAGATTGTATCCTTTCATTTTCTGGATAATAAAAAATGAAGGACCTGGAAATTTATCTGGTAGATGTATCCTACACTGGATGAATCATGTATATATGTGTCTCTATTGTATTGTATATCTTCTATGTTTTATTTCTTCACTTTTTTTATTTTATTTCTTTGTGATCATATTTTTCTAATAGTTCATAGGTTTTGATAAGCTCTGAATGCCCAGCTATGGGTGAAGCATGAAGCTCAGAAAGAATAGTTGATTTAAGTTGTGACTATTTTCTTAAATACAGATGGCCTTTGTAGTGAATCTCTTCATTGTGTCAACAATACCATGGAGAAGCTAGAGAATGGTGTTGCAATTTTTGGATCATGTGAGAAAGTTTGGGGTCTTGCAACAATTCTTGGCGAACATCTTGGAGCCAATATAGTACAATGAAGGAGGGAAAAAAGAGGAACCCTTTTTCTTCGCACTTACTTGAAAGAGTGTAAGCAACCACATTTTATTTTCCCTTCTTGTAAATGATCTCGTAATCATATCCAAAAATATTGGTCACCCATTTTTGTTTCTCTAAGGATGAAATTCGTTGTTCCGAAAAATACTTGAGGCACTGATGCTTATTTTTAATGTGGAAGAATTTCCCCAATAAATAAGGATGTCAGAGATCCACAACATGTAAAATATCCAACATTTCCTTTTCATGGATGGACTTGCCCACGTGTATCTCCAAAACTTGTTTACTAGTGAAGGCCAAAGGCCTACCATCTTGCATGAGGACTGCCCCATTTTTTTTCCCTGAGGCATCGCGTTCCAGGACAAAAGTATTTGTGAAGTTAGGAAGTTCCAGGACATGATTCGTGCACATATTCTCTTTCAAGGTGTGAAAGGATTGATCAGTTGTTGGAGTCCAAGTGAAAGCATTCTTTTTAAGGAGATAAATTAGAGGTGATTCATTTTTTCCATAATTATAAAAAAACTTGTGATAATAGAATGTTAAACCAAGAAAACCCCACAAACTCTTAACATTTTTAGGGAGAGGAAAAGTTTTACTATAGATGAGAATATCATCAAAAAAAACTAGGAAAAAATGACAGAGAAAATGACAGAAGACATGATACATGAGACTTTGGAAAGTGGAGGGAGAATTACACAGGATAAAGGGAATTACCAAGAACTCATAGTGAACCTCATGAGTTTGAAATGCAGTCTTGGGAATTCCTTCCTCTTTCATACATATCTAGTGTTAGCCAGAATGAAGATCAAGTTTAGTGAATTACTGAGCAATGCTCAATTCATCTAATAGATCATCAATGACGGGAATGGGAAATTTGTCTTTTATGGTGAGTTTGTTAAGGGATCGAAAGTATAGACACATGCACCAAGTGCCTTATTTATTGAGTACCATGAACACAAGAGAAGAATATGGGATATTACTAGGACGGATAACACCCTCATTGAGCAATTCTTGAACAATTTTCTCAATTTCATTCTTCTGGGAAAAGGGATGACAATAAGGTTAAACATTGGGAGGAAGATTTCCCGAGACGAGAGGAATGGAATGATCATGAAAACCACGGTAAGGGGGAAGTCCATGGGGAGTGGGAAAAATAGCTTGGTGTTTGGAGAGGAAAGATTGGACATCATGATGCACAGAGGGAATCTTAACTGCTTGAATGGAACGAAGTTGTGCAATAATACCCAAATGACCTTTTTCTAGGAGCTTTTATGTTTGATGGGAACTAATGATCTCCAGGGAGCTTTATATAATGCCTCGGAACTTATATTGTTGTTTCTCCTGTTGGAATTGCATGGTTAATTCCTTAAACTCCATGAGAATGGGGCACATATTACGTAATCATTCAACACCGAGCACAATATCACAACTACCCATGTTGATAACAAAAATATGAAATTCCAAGTTATACTAACCAATTTGTAAGAGCACATTTTCAAAACACCTACCACATTTCATGAAACTGCCATTGGCAATCATGATTTGAAAATTGTTGATGTCAGGGATATAACAATTGATTTCCTAGGCTATGTGGCGGTGAATAAAATTATGGGTGTTGCCACTCTCAACAAGGATGATGACTTTTATGTGCTTAATGTGGCCAATTAGCTTGACGGTTTGGGGAGTAGAGAAGCCAGTGAGGACATGTGGCGAAATTAGTGGTTCAAATTATAGTGGGTCAGCGAGCGAAGTAGTATCATCTCTTGGGGGTAGCTCTTCCACGAGGGAGGATTCATCCTCCTCTTCAGCAACATCCTAAGAAATGGGCATAAAAATATTATGTTCCTTACACTTATGCCTAAGAAAATATTTTTGATCGCAATGATAGGAAAGAATCTTGAGTTGGTGTTCAGTTATTCATGCCTGAGTTAATTTTTAGATTTTGAGAGGCATGGTAGGAGGGGTAGGATTGGTAGGTCGAAGGCGAGGAATAAAATATGGTTTTTGGTTCTGGGAAAAAACATTTTTTTGTGCTTCTTTGATGCATTTAGTAGCTTCCAACCAAGTCTGAGGGTGACCCATGATGACCTGGCCTCGGATTTCATCCTTTAGGTAATTAATGAAACATTCCCTAAAGAAGGAATCTGATATTCCCTATGTTCTGAAAGCCAAGTGCTCAAAGGAGGTTATAAAATCTACCATTGTGCCAGGCTATTTCAACTTGGTCAAACGACCTAAATAGCGGATGTCGGTGTCAAATATTTCATAAAGACCGCCATGTGGAATTTCATGTTGGAGGTGTAATCACAAAGTACGAATCACATTGCCATGTTCTCCAACCATGCCTTGGAGGCTAACTCATCTTTGGCACCCCAGAACTTGGGAAACTCACATTCTTGAGTTCTTTGTGTATGCACATACATTCTTCCCTCATCATGATCAAGATGGCTGATCAATTTCTCTAACATCCTTTGGAAGCATCTCATCATACCTACCACATGTCTCGCAACAACCTTTTCCCACTTAGTGGTTTCCTCATCTCCCTAAGGGTTTGATCCCTCTGGCATGGATACAACCGGAGGATGCATACCTCTTCCTCCTGCACCACGACGTTTGCTTCCCCTATGTCCTTTAACCATGATTACCTCCATGTAAAATTTTAAAATGTATTACTGATACATCTTTAATCGTTTATTTAACACAGTGGAAGGCATAATGGTTCAATGTCGTAGGGTTGAACCCACTCTGATACCATATATAATAACCCTATATATTGAACTTACTATATAAAAAATGAAAGGTAGCATTATATTTATTATACATTCTTTTTCTATTCTTTTTCTGTTCTTTTTAATTTAAAAATGGTGTAACAAACATAATGCAACTATTTTCATCTTATAAATATGCAATTACAATAATACATGATAATCGTAAAATACTATTAGGTGGCGCAAATAGCACACTAATTTTTAAACCCAAGGTTAAACAATTTACACAACTTCATTTCATAGTCATTAGATGTGATAACATTAATTAGATAACCCAAGTCCAATATATAATTATCCTATTGATCCAACATCAAGGGAACCGTAATACTGAGCATACAAAATGTGCAATGATAACTAATGGAACATCGTAAACACTTATTTGAGATTTAGATAATTTCAAATATTGTTAATTCCTTAAAGGGATTGACTATATCACAAGTAAAATTTACATTTCAACTCTTAGACAACTAAAGAATTGAAGGCATCAAATTGTATACTAGTTAAGAACTCTAATGGTAAAAGTTTTGATTAGGTACTTATCTTATTCAACTAACGCCCATGCACTCTAACTTAACCGAAAAGCAACTGATGGATTCCACTAACTTTAAGTCAATCACTTAATGCGAGGATGAAACATCCAGTGGTCTTAATGTTTATTGGACATCATAACTATTACTTATTACATAAGAAGCTATCATATTTACTCCTTCGTGAGGCCCAAGAGGTGTCACGGCATAAGCATTTTTTTTAACTTAAATACATAAACGCAAATACGCACTAATAATAACTAAAGTAGTGCATTTTCTCATTTCTCATTTATGAACGTAGATTATTTATAAATAATGGTTTTCATGTTGTATATATGGAGAGACATGTTTTAATGTAAGAATGAGCTTAGTTTACTAAAAGTATTTTTATGTACACAAGAATGCATGGATTCTAGTAATAATTCGACATTATTTAAACATAGTTTATATATAAGGAAGTACATTCCTTATAGATCGAAGGAGAGATAAAATGTGTTTCACTAAATCACAAGGCAGGATGACATAAATTAAGACATTACATAAACTAGGATCTTAACCACACTAAAGGAAAATTTATTGTAAGGTCCCCAATCATTACGACTACAAGCGACGCAAAAGTGTTTTTTTTTTTGTTTTTAGGCAGGGAGGAAATGACGACAACAGTTAAACCACACAGCTTGACAACGAACACAACTTACACATTCAGGCAATAGATAACAACGACCCATCATACTAGTACATCATGCAACCGGACGAAACATGCGATAAACAAAGACAAACAAATGGATACCCACCCGACACAAGGAAGTTGACGCCTACAAGCTAAAGGAAAACATCAAAAGTCCCGACACAAAGGCTTGACGACCAGTAACTGGAAACCTCTACGACACGTAAAACCAAACGTGTTAAGGTGTTACAAACCAAGTGCCAACCTCAAATACAATGAACAACGCCCGCATCGGAAAGCACAGACTACGGCCAAGTTATCCTTCACCTCTACTCGGCAGGGCGCGCGATGATCCCCTCATCAGGAATCATGCCATCACCCAGTGATAGGCGTGACAATAACCATGGCACAACGTAACATTCCTAGACCAATATCCCAAGAAAATCCAACGTGCTAGGAGACCTAATTAACTAACAAGGAGACTGTACCCACGCACTCAAACAACAAGTCGACAAGGCGCAAGATGACATCACTCGATTTAAATTTGTGCGAGTGACTGAAGGATTCTTGTTTTCTACAAGGCAACCTATATGGTGAAATGACTATGACCAACCACCCTTTCCAGCTCGACTTAAGGCGCAAGGTGCATCGTTGCCAATTAATTGTTAATTATTAATAGTTTAGTTGATAAAACTACTAATCCCTCAACCATTAAGCTTGCACAAGATAATCATCTATTACGCAAATAAATCATTATTTCTAACAATCCTAGTAATCCAACAATTATAACTCTTTCCAACAATGATAATCCTATTACGTTTAATAAAAATCAATAAATCTTAAAAAAATTACATCATTTAACCTTAATAAAGATTATTATCTTCTATAACAATCTACTTCTATTTTCTTCCATGTTCAATTTACTTAAAAGGGTAAATTATTTAAGGTATTTAAGTGTAAGTAAAAAGTTGGATTAAAAGTTCCATGATGAATAAGGTTTATGTGAAGTTGTTCTTATTGAGAAAACAATATTATTTCACTGGCTAACAGTTATATGCTATTGTTTTATAGCCTCAAAGATAATGTTATCTACCAAGAGTAGTATTGTTGTCTATTAACCACATGAGACTGTTCATATATATATATATATATATATATATATAATAAACGCAGTCTACCAACCATAAAGCAGTCTATTAATTAAAACATTGTCTAACACAGGTGGTTGTGTAATTAAAGAAATTCACAAAGTTTACAATTTAGCATTGTTGTAGTTAATGTATAATTCGCTGACAATAAAAACCTTCAAATCGCAGTCACCCACATTACAAATAAATCGTTGACCATAAATATTCAACTCGCTATACTTTGATACTATTCCTCACTACAACACAACATTTACAAAGTCATCAAAAGGCTCAACTATTATGCAGTCACAATGCCATCAATGCACAGTCACAATCGCTGCCAAATACATAGTCATACAATTCAATAGCTTCACCAAACCAAATACACAGTTAAAACGTAGCCATCAACTCGCTGTCATTCATAAAATTCAGGGATATCGCTCTTGGATACAACTCTATCAAATTCGTCGATATCGCTGAGAATATAACCTCTATCTATCAATCAAGGGAATTCACTGCCAGAGGATATATAAAATTGTTGACCCGCCATTTAAAACGCTTTCATTCACAGATAGAGTTATTACATATTAAAAACGTTGGTTGTCATTACATATTAAAAATGTTGGTTGTCATTAAAACGGTGGTTGTCATTACATATTAAAAATGCAGTCATTCTCACGGTAAACACCTAGTCATTCACCGGGTAAAACAAAGTCAATCTTATGGTAAAAATGTAGTCTATCTCATGGTAAAAACGCAATCAATCTCAGGGTAAAAAACGTAGCCAAAATTATGGTAAAAACACAATCATTCTCACGGTAAAAACTCATGGTTGATTAATACGTAGGTGGAGCAGTCAATGAAAAACGTAGGTAAAGGATTTGTGGTTGATTAGAACTCAGGTACAAAATTCAAGAAACACACTGGTAAAAGTTTTTGGTTGATTAAAAATCAGGTACAACATTCAAAGAAACACGCTAGTAAAATTTTGTGGTTTATTAAAATGCCTGTACATCAACCAATGAAAATCATTTGGTAAATTCGTAAAAAGAAAGTGGTATGAACTCTATGAATCAACTCTCGGCCATGTAACATTGTTGGGGTGAATTCAATTCGATGTACATAAAACATTGTTACAGCAATAAAATCACAGTCACTAAAAATTTCAATAGCAGTCACTGCCTCCCAAAAATGTTGTCATTTTATTACATCGCAGTCACTACATGTAATCGCAAACAAAATTCCCAACCAAGCACTGGGATTCATCACAAAAATTGCAGAGATGATACCGAACAAGTGTTTGGGATTATCAATATAATTGCATGAGTGATACCAATCAAGCACTGGGTAATATGCCCAGAAATCACAAAGATAAGGCGTAGAGATAATCCAACAAAAGACGCAAAGATAAATCACTCTGCAATAAATCAATCAACGCAAGTATGCTCATTCTCAGAAACGCAGGGATAAGTAAGGGATAGACAAATGGGAAAAAAATTATCCCTCACTCATAATCCATGCACAGAAAAGCGGGGCATTTGAATCTATAGTTCTTTAAACACCGAAGTGATGATCGTCGATTCGGCTCCTAGTCGACTGCTCAGGCACGGACTGATGACTAAAGGGGTAAGGGAAAAGCACAAAATTCTTTTTAATAATCAATAAAACAAATACAGAACAATCATATCAATGAGGGTTTGGGTTTGCCAAGGAAATCAACTGAAAATGTAGCGAGCGTAAGGTTGGGATGACTTTAAGTTCCTTGATTAAAAACGTTGGTTAAAACACAATTCTTTACACAATATAAGTACAGTAATGAAAGTGCAAGAATAATATTAATCTACCATTCAAAAACAAACACATGTGTACCATAGCCAAATGAGACAGCTCCGAGTCATTGTCTCACACATGCTCTGTCCAACTCCCTCTTTCCGACCGATGTGACCTCACCGGTACCTCCCAGTCAACGCTAGGGGTACTCTTCTTCCCCTTGAGCCCCCCGAGCCGCAAAGGGGCCACGCACACAATACTAGACAACCGCTAGCACCCAGCTTTCCTCGCAAGGTCGAGCTACCACTCATTACCCAAGCTGGGTATCCCAACTCCCACAAGATAAGTTTAGTCAAGACAAAAATTCAGCAGCGTAACATTACGCATAAAGATCAGATCCATACTCCTCCTCCTCCCTCCTTTTTATAGATTTTTTCAAGTAATTAGTTTCCCAAATTATCATTAAATTCCATTTTCATTTAATTAATTAGGAAAAACCTCCTCCGTACACATGTCACCAATCCCCTTATTGCACCAAAAATTCAATTTAATTAATTAATTAATTATTCTTATTTCCCTCACCCACCTAAAAGAATTCCTAAAAACGCTCCTAGATGTCCAAAAATTCCCTTACACTTCTTAAATGACTTATGTCTTACTAAATTCCTAGTTGAGTTCAAAAATAACAAGTTCCCAAGGCAAGATTCCTTACTAACTTAGACATCCAGCTTTTTCTTTAGGTTTCCCCTTTTTTCTTTAGTTTCCTATTTCTTTTAAGTTTCCCTCTTTTCCCTTTTTAACTAAAAATCAATTTAGTAAGTGTAGAAAAACAACCATTTACCCCTTTTTCTTTTTAACTAAAAATTAATTTAGCATATGTAGATAAAACAATCATTTACCCCATTATAATTTGATTTTACAATTTAATTTGAATTTCTTATCCCCTTCTTGTTACATGTTTAATTATGATTATTATTTTTGACAACATGTGTTACTTAGACCTAGATTTTAATTTCACTAGGCTGGGCGCCATTTTTTATTAGGGAAAATTGTTTTTAAATCTTACTTATCACATCATTCATTTTAAGGTTGTCTAGGTTTATTCACTTACCAGTTAAAAACGCGACGTGCCCTTTAGGACGCACTAGGTGCTCCAAGGGTGCCACTCTCCTCTTTTCGTTTTCCTTGCGTGATGTGCCCTTCAAGACGCACTATGTGCTTCAAGGGTGCCACTCGCCTCTTTCCGGTTTTCTTGCACGACGTGCCCTTCAGGACACACTACGTGCTCCAAGGGTGCCATTCGCCTCTTGAATGACTTAGTAGACATCAAAAACCCCTAGAGTCAATACACCACTAGGTGATCTTGTGGGAGACTAAGGGCCTCTAAGGAATAAGGCCCATGCCTTATTGCATGCCCCTTAAAGTCATCATGAGCGATTGTCGCAGTCTTCCCTCACGACATCGTGGGTCTTATCGAACTAGGTAATAGTTAACCTACAGTTCAAGCCACGGAGGGAGTGTTAGTAGGCTGTGGTAGGGCTTCTCCCATACCTCTCCCTCAAAGTCTCTGGTTGTCATGTGTGACCCCTCTACTCCACATGTGAGTCTGATCGGCAAGCTATCGTGATCTTGCATCATCAACGAATCATGTCAGCAATAATAATCAATCATCATAACATCTAATCATATGTACATATGTCATATCAACAACAATCAAACCCCAATAGTCCACTCCCTGACTCGATCCGGAGTCCAAGGGGTTTCATCGATGCCTCTGCATCCTTGAGGTCCAAAGTCCTGCACACTCAAGAGAACCCAGTCAATATCACCTATCTATGTCACTACAACAAAATAACATATCACAATATCCATAATTCCTCATAATCATAATCAAACGACCAATAGTATAATAATCTGGATCACTTGCAAGCAAGTGTCCTCAAAGAATAAGTCCGCTCAGTGCGCCGCAAGAGTGGGATGTTACATTTATGAACAAAACTCTCGAAGGATGGAGGGTAGCAGCAAATCTCCAAAAACACTCTCAATAAACTAACTTGTGATCAAGTGAAATGATTATATTCGAAATAATGGAACCAAAGATTCAGTCATCACTTGAAGTCATCCTCTTGAGCTCGTAAACTGGAGAAAAACTGAAATGTGGAAATCTGGTGGTCATGCCATGGATTAGATAGTGTAAGAACTAAAAGCTTACTCAGCATGAGTCGACGTCAATTGGATTTACTTCTTGGAGACTACGATTTTAGTTAAGGAAGGAAGTGACAGGATGCATGCGTTGGTTAGCAGTGCAACCATTATTTACCTTAAACATAGAAACGTTGACTTAAGGACAACTTTTGCAACCGAAGGAAGAAGGATCTAAAGAATTATGAGTAGTCATTTGGAAAGGGTTAAGGTGGAACTGGTTTTTGGGAGTAACAGATAAAAAAAAATCTAATTGTTACAAGAGACAAACGTTCTACCAAACTTGGGTTCCAGTAAAACTCTATTTTAATTAGTAAAAGTTTGAAACTCACTCAATGCACCCAATACACAAAGGTACGGTGTTGAACGCCATTGGATATTAGTTAACTTAACACTTGTGATAGGCTCAATTGAACTCAAGTAACGTCTATGAGTTATTTTTTTTAAAACTAACTTTAAATGATGATAAGTGAAGGTTTAAGAAGCCAAAATGGAGTAATGTGAGTCAAGGGTACGATCATTTCTTAAAACGTCAATTCAATCATAAAATCCAATTCGGAATTGAACTAAGAAGGAATGACAGAGAAAAATCCCCATAAATCACATTGATGAGTTCATTAACAGACTGGAACAAGTCAAATAATAAGAGTTTATGTTTTTGTATGATTATTATATCACTAAAAAAGTATAAGTAATAACCAAACAAGTTTCGATTTTTCCTAAATAATAAAGAGACTCTTAAAGACATTAACTCGTCTGTGAAAGAGTAAATTTACAATTTATTGTACAATTACTAAGGATTTTCGATCAACACATCCGTTGTATAATCTAATGTTGCAGAGAAAAGGGATAAAGATTTACAATTATTTTAGATTCATTCTAATATCTTATCAGAACTTTGTACAAAAACAAACTTCCTTTGACCATAATTTTATCAACAACGATTATATACATAACGACTTTTTGAGAACTAATTGAGCTTTTACGGATAGTAAGAATAGAATTCGAATCCAATTAAAATTTAGCAATTGATTCCACATAGATTTGTACAAGGTATCGATACAACCAGTAATCGCATAATCCCATCATACAAGACTTTTTATTCTATTAGTAATTTAGTTTTAATATGCCGTAAAAAAATTCTCTTCAAAATAATTTGAAATTGGGAATCACACGGAACCCTTTCTTAAATAAAATAAAAATTGTATTCATTAACACAAAAATTTCAGACAGACATCTGATCATATATATAGGAACAAATTTATTTATATTGTAATATAGAGATATTAACCAAACCTTTTCTTTAATAATCCTTCATATTCCCACTTAATCATCGTAAAATTTTATTACAATCATCCTGAAATACTAATCATGTTATACATCTGTTAAAAACTAAATAAAATATATATAAATATCATAACCAAGATTGTTGATGTAAGAGGGTTGTATTCAACTTGAACAAGAATTTTGCAGCGTTCTTCCCTTGCTTGCAAATCCCAAGACTTCATTGGTACCTCCCAACTAACGCTAGGGGTACTCTTACTCCCCCTTATCCCCCCCGAACCACAGAGGGACCACACACAAGAAGCTAGAAAAAAACAATCGTTACGAAGCTTGCCTCGCAAAGAAGAGCTTCCACTCTTTCCACAAGCTTGGTATCCCAACTCTCACAAGTAAAACACACTCAACAAAATTTTGGCAGCATAACAAAACTAAGGAAAAGTGATCCAATTCCCCTTCTACCCCATTTCTTTTATAGGTAAATTCTTATTGACACTTGTCCACATGCACAAGTAATTCAACTTTTTAATTATTTTATTAGTGATTATTCGCCCATACACTTGTCTCACTCTCCCCAAGTTGCACAAGTAATTGCCCTTTTTATTTTATTTAAAAATCCATTTTCCCTCACACTCCCCAATGTGTTCCTATTTTTTCTCTTAGTTGTCCCTTTGTTCCCCAAATTCTCATTTAATGAGTGTCCCCTAACTAGATTTTAGTTATAGTTGGATTAGGGGTCTTCTTTTAGTTGGGATTTATGGGAGATTAACTCAAGATGCTACTCTATGTGTACATCTATTATCTCATGTTTTAATTTCTTTCTATTTTAAAAACCACTTTATTATTTTCATGCACACATGTGAATTTTACCCAACCTCTAATTTGTATTACTCTTTTTCCTAGATTTTGATTTTATCTCAATTCTTTTAACTTATTTAACATTTTTATTTAGTCTCTCATTTAAACTTAGACTTAGACTTAGTCTTAAACTTAGGCTTAGACTCTTGTTAGGTTTCTAGTTTATAATTTACTGATTAATTAATATTATGTTCTAACAAGGTCTAAATGTTTCATTAAATTCTCTAGGCGATCTAGATTTATTGACTCACATTTTAATTACGCGACATGCCCTTCAAAACGCACCTCCGTGCTCCAAGGGTGTCACTCGCCTTTGACTGTTTTTGGAAGTTTGTATGACCCTTGGAGTCAAAACTCCACTCGGTCGACCTTGTGAGAGACTAAGGGATTCTAAGTAATAAGGATTCATCCTTATTACGTGCCCCTTAGATTTCCTGGTGAGCGATTTGACCTCGGAAAACATGTGCATTTTTTCCTCATTTTTCGTTTTGCCTCGATTTATGTGTCCTTTGTTGGGAAGTTTTTAGGAACATGGTTTTTTCCGATGGTTTTCTATTTCTAGTTAAGGAATTAGGGATGTTGACTAATCCAGGTCATTGGGTTAGGGTTTTGTATGTTGTTGGCTCCTATATGTATATTGTATTGTAAACAATGTATCACTATGAATGAATATAGAATATGTTGCTTTTCTCGGTTTTGGTTTCCAGGGGAAAAATATCTGTGTAATGTGTGTATTTTTCATTGTGTCTTTTATGTTCTTTTATTGAAATCTGTTTGTAGTAAAATATTGTACAAGGTTAAAATCTACAGTTTCCACTCCAAAATTAATTATTTTGAATGCTTATCTTATATGTATTATATTTACATGAGGAAGCACCATAAAGAGGACAGTTCATTTTGGGAGAGCAATCTCAGGGAGAGTTCAGTCAGGGGAAGTAGCCCCAGGGACAGTTCATTCACAGGCAGCAGCCTCGATGGGTAGTTACCTTTTCCATTGATGTCAAAGGGGGAGATATTATTCAGATGCATGGAGAGAGAGTTAGATGTTTGGAGAGAGAATAGAGGAATGATTCCATGGGAAGAAATGGTCACAGGGGGAGCAGGTACTTTAGTGTTGCATCAGAGTGTTTCCATCAATGTCAAAGGGGGGGATTATTGATTAATTGGGTTGGTTGTCATTGATGTCAATCCTTGAAGCAACTTTGGTAGAAAATTTCGGTATCCCCAATAGTATGGTTAAGGGAATTAAGTTTGTTTGATGTATAATGATATGAATATCAATATATTTTCAGGTAAGACTATTTTAGATGGATAATGCATGGCATGTCATTTCCAGTGATATGTGGAACATCACATAACTCCTCACGGTTAGAGAGTTATGGTCTTGTGAAGTTGTAGAACCCTTATTAGTTATCTAGAAGCCCCTAGAAGGTAAAATAAGTCAAATTATTCTATAAACTCCTAGAAGAAGTTGATTAGTCAAAGTGGGTGAAACTAGGAGTTAATCATGGGTTAATTTGTTGCAATAAAAAAGTAATTAAAAATAATTTAGTTGCAACTAGAAGTGGAGAGTTTATTGGTTGTGGATAAAGTGGTTGTAAGTGGACAAGTGGTTAGAAGTGGGTTAGCCCTAAAATAAGGAAGTTGGGTAAAGTTAGTTAGAAGGTAACCCCTTAAGGAAGCTACTTGGAGAGTATAAATAAGAGAGAAAGGGTCTCCTATTTGAACCTAATGAGCACATTGAATATCTATTATTTGTGAAAATTTTATGAAGTTACGCAAGTTTGAGGTAGTCAAGGAGGGTTGACAATGAAAGTTTCAGAGTTGCAGAATTACTGAAAAAACCCTAGTTTTTGAGGTGTACACAGGATGCAGTGGAGGAAGGAATGTACATACGTGGGATGAAGGTGAACATGGTGCATACAGTTGGGAAAATCCATGAAATATTGAGGTGATGAAGATGTCAGGTCTCTAAATTCTTAAAGCAAGCCCCTAAGAAAGTCTACAATGACCGGGTACAACAAATCTATCTGTAGGTTCAAAAGGTATGTCTTATTTTTATGGGTAGTTGGATATTTTTGTCTACATGAGATATGGTTGTGGGGGTTTGAGGATTTTTCCTGGAGAGGCTATTCGGTGTATGGAACTTACATTATAAGCCAACTCTACATAAATACAGTGCCAGTATATCTGACATTTATTATTGATATATCTTGTTAGTGTTGAGGCATATGTTGTATTTATTGGCACATGGTTGAGCGTCTTTATGTTAAATGATTGAGGGATTTTGGTTGTGAAGTGGTTGTGAAATTGTTTGGGTAGTGTGAGGCTGCATTTCAGTGAGGGTCGATGTCTGGTCCATGTGAGGGTTATTACATTCGATTGTGATTGTATACACATGTATGGTACATGACTAGGGAGACATAGATGCACTTGGTTAAGGGACATGCATGATGATGTATGAATTGGGAACAACTAAAGGCTGGAAACAATAATAGGTTAGAGGTTGATGTGACAGAGGAAGCAAAGAGTCTGAGTTTCAGAAAGGTGAAAAACCCTATCTCTTTGAAGGTGTACACATGCTTAAGAATAGACAGGACGCATACATACAATGGTTGTATTATAGACAGGTCACGTACATACGTGATTTACAGCATATACAGATTGTGTACCTGTTGGTTTTAGTTTATGCAGGTTCATTATAGGTATAGGTTTATCACAGGTTGTTGGTATAGGATGGTTACATGTTGCTGGAACAAATTGGTATAGGTTTACAGTGGTACATCTCACAATGATAGTGTGGCAGTGGGTTCATCATCTATTTGGCACTTATATTTCAAGGTGGCAGGACGGGGTAAGGATAGGTGTTTGTAGCCACCTTCCAGTTTTAGCAAGAGATCATAGGGGGTTATAGACTCCTTCTAGTTAGAGCTAAAAAATTAGGGATTTGGAGCTTCCCTCAGGTTGTAGCCTGAAAATATAGGGGGTCGTAGCCTCCTTCTAGTTGCAGCTGGAAAACAAAGGAAGTCAGTGCTTCCAATGAACATAATTCTTAAAAACATGTAAGAAAAAGCATTATGTGTTTTTCTCCCGCATTGGGTTTCCACGTAAAAATATTGGTGTATTGTGTATGTGTGTTATTGTTCATGGTTCATGGTTTATTTATTCTGCACTTGTTGAATTATATTGGTAAATCGATCATAAAGATAAACACCACTTATATACTATGGTTAAAAAGGAATA
>SNQJ01S0002326.1:279599-302610 GCA_010110895.2 Picea sitchensis | reverse complement strand
AACTCTTACTTAATAATCTTAATCATTTATCAATTTAGGGTCGTTAGGGTCGTTACAGGAAAGGGTTTAGGAAACTTTGGAAAATCTAGGAAGGAAAAATCCAAATCCAAACTAGGAAAGATAAAGTGTTGGAATTGTGGGAAGAAAGGACATTTGAAGAAACACTGTAGAGCTCCAAAGAAACAAAGAGATGGAAATCATGAGAAAAATCAGGAATTAAATGTAGCAGGTGATGTGTTACAAGATTCTTTGATTATTTCTTTAGAAAATATTACTAATTCTTGGGTAGTATATTTAGGGGCTTCATTTCATGCCACACCCCATAGTAAATATTTTCAAAATTATGTTCAATGTGATCTTGGACAGGTTTATTTGGGTGATGATGAACCATGTCAAATTGTTGGAATGGGTAAGGTACAAATAAATAAAAAGAATGGAAACCAATGGTTACTAAAATAGACGAGACATATACCAGATCTGAGAAGAAATATAATTTCAACAGGACATTTAGAAAGTGAAGGATGTATATCTACATTTACAAATAAGGTGTAGAAGGTCACTAAAGGATCACTGGTAATGGAAAAAGGAGAGAAGGTAGGTACATTGTATTTTTGTACTGGTAATGTTGAATCTTCTATCTCTTTAGCTTCTACAAGAGTGGATACATCACTGTGGAATTATAGGCTTGGACACATCAGTGATAAGGAGATGCAAATACTTCACAAAAGGAATTTGTTTCCAGATATTAAACAAGTTGTTTTAGATTTCTGTGAACACCGTGTTTATGGAAAATAGAAAAGAATCATATTTCTCAAGGTTGGAAAGGAAAAGAAAAGTCAAAAGTTAGAGCTTGTGCATACATATGTATGGGGACCAAATCAGGTATCCTCTCTTGGTGGCTCTCGTTATTATGTTACTTTTATTGATGATGCAACTAAAAAAACTTGGGTTTATTGCATTCAACAAAAATATCATGTTTTTGAAAATTTTAAGAAATGGAAAGCTTTGGTTGAGAATGAGACAGGAAAAGGGTTTAATTGTCTCAGATCAGACAATGGAGGTGAATACTGCAGCAAGGATTTTGATGATTACTATTCATACCATGGAATTTGTAGAGAGAAGACAGTTCCAGGAACACCACAAGAAAATGGTGTGTCAGAAAGGATGAACATGACAATCATGGAATGTGCAAGGAGTATGAGATTGCAAGTTGAGTTTCCCTTACAGTTCTAGGTAGATGGTGTATATATTGTTGTTTACTTAATAAATATAGGGCCTTCAATCTCATTGGATGGTGGAATTATAGAGGAAGCATGGATAGGTAAAAAGGTAAACTACTAATTTCTGAAGACTTTCGGTTGTGAAGCATTTGTCCATATTGATAAAGAAAACAGAACAAAGCTTGAGGGAAAATCCAAGAAGTGTACCTTTATTGGATATGATGTTAATGATTTTGGTTATCACTTATGGGATTATGAAAATCATAAAATCATTAGGAGTAGAGATGTGGTATTCAATGAAAATTTCATGTATAGAGATCAGTTGCAGGGAAAGAAACAGGAAAATGAAAAAACAGAATACACAATGCTTGTTGAAATCAAGAAAATGAAATTACCAAGGTACCAAAATATCAAAATGTACAACAACAGGAGTAACAAGTACCTTAAATTCCTTCAAGTGTTGTTAGAATATCTACCAAGTTAATTAGACCCCATGAACGATACTCTCCTTCATTGTATTATTTATTGTTGACTGATTCTGGTGAACCAGAAAGTTATGAAGACGCAATGCAAGTAGACACTAAAAAGAAGTGGGAGCAAGGAATGAAATAGGAAATGGATTCCTTGTTAAATAAACAAACTTGGAACTTGGTTCAGCTTCCTACAGGAAAAATAGTATTGCAGAATAAATGGGGTTACAGGTTGAAGGAAGAAGATGGATGAAAAACGTAGTACAAGGCCAGACTTGCTGTAAAGGGGTTTACAAAAGAAAGGTATATATTTGATGAAATATTTTCTCTTGTTGTTAAAATGACTTCAATTAGGACTATTTTAAGTCTTGTGGAAGTAGAATAATTTCATCCTGAACAGTTAGATGTAAAAACAACTTTTCTCCATGGGGATTTGGAGGAAGAGATTTATATGCAACAACCACAAGGGTATGAGGTCAAAGGAAAGGATAATTTGGTATGCAGGTTGAAGAAGAGCTTGTATGTCCTAAAGAAAGCTCCAAGGCATTGGTATTTGAAGTTTTACAGGTTTATGACAGAACAAGGTTATAGTAGATGTCATTTTGATCGTTGTATTTATTTTAAGAGGATAGAAAATGGAATCTATGTTATCTAGCTATTGTATGTAGATGACATGTTTGTTTCGAGGTCTAACATGTAGGATATAAATGTGCTCAAAAATAAATTATATAATTCATTTGTGATGAAGGATTTGGGTGCTGCAAAGAAAATCCTTGGTATGAGAATAACAAGAGACGGGAAAAATTGCAAATTGACATTGTTTTAGGGTGAGTACATAGAGAAGGTGTTGGAGAGGTTTAGAATACAAAATGTGAAACCAAGTAGTAAACCTTTGTCCATCCATTTAAAATTGATCAAGGAAATGTGTCCCAAGACATAGGAGTGGATATAATACATGTCCAAGGTCCATTATTCATTAGTAGATGGTAGCTTGATGTATGCTATGGTGTGCACAAGACCAGATATTGCATATGCAGTGGGATTTGTGAGAAGGTATATGGACAATCTAGGTAAAGAACATTACGAGGCAGTAAAGTAGATTCTCAAGTATTTGAGAGGCACTACTACTCATGAATTATGTTTTGTAGGTTCAAATAGTGTTCTACAGGGATATGTTGATTCAGATATGGAAGGTGATAAAGATAGCAAGAGAAGCACCAAAGGGTATGTTTTTTGTTGTAGGTGGAAATGAAGTAAGTTGGATTTCGAAACTGGAAAATTTTGTTTCAATTTCAACAATGGAAGTAGAGTATGTTGATACTACAGAGGCTAGTAAAGAGATGATTTTGTTACAGAGGTTTATGAAGGAATTGGGAAAGAAGTAGGAGAATAGCAGGTTGTATTGTGAAAGTCGAAGTGATATTCATATTGAAAATAAATCAACCTTCCATTCTAAGACTAAGCATACACATCTTAGGTGCCATTTCATACGATCCATTTTGGAAGATGGACAATTGAAGTTGGAAAAGATAGTTACTAGCCAGAATCCTGTAGACATGTTAACGAAGGTAGTAACAAGGGAGAAATTGAGTTCCTGCTCATTTTCAATTGGTCTTCAAGCATGAAGGTGAAGATGAGAAATTTTCCAGGTCCAAGGTGGATCATAGTCCAATAGGTACAATAGCAGTGAAATTGTTGTGATCAGTCTCCAAGTGGGAGATTATTGGTTGTGGAGCTTGGTTATCTTCTTGATTCATAGGTCTTGTTTCAGCCGCATTTGGACCCCATTACATGTTGGGGGGCTATGTGGGGGCTTCCCCCCCCCACTTATCTCATCAGGGGGGTCCAAGGGGGGTGGTGATAAATTTTGGAGGCCCCCCTAGTGGGGGATTCGAGGGCAGTGCCCCTGAAGCCAAATTTTGCAAAAAGTTTCCTTGTAAAATATTGTAATTTAGTAGTCAATATGGAACATCCATTATAAGGTCACAGATCTGATGGTAGAAGTTATGTTAGGTATTTTTTCCATAGAAGGAAGCCCTATTTTATGTATGAGGGAATTATATTGTGTCTAGGTGAGCGAGTGAATATTATATTCTGAGAGAGGATATTGTGAGAGAAAGAAGAGGAAGTTGCAGTGGGTATGTTGTAGGTTGTATCCCTTCATTTTCTAGATAATAAAAAATGAAGGACCTGGAAATTTATCTGGTAGATGTATCCCACACTGGATGAATCATGTATATATGTGTCTCTATTGTATTGTATATCTTCTATGTTTTGTGTCTTCACTTTTTTTATTTTATTTCTTTGTGATCATATTTTTATAATAGTTCATAGGTTTTGATAAGCTCTAAATGCCCAGCTATGGGTGAAGCATAGCTCAGAAAGAATAGTTGATTTAAGTTATGACTATTTGCTTAAATACAGATGGCCTTTGTAGTGAATCTCTTCATTGTGTCAAGAGTACCATGGAGAAGCTAGAGAATGGTGTTGCAATTTTTGGATCATGTGAGAAAGTTTGGGGTCTTGCAACAATTCTTGGTGAACATCTTGGAGCCAATATGGTACAATAAAGGAGGGGAAAAAGAGGGACCCTTTTTCTTCGTACTTCCTTGAAAGAGTGTCAGCAACCACATTTTATTTTCCCTTCTTGTAAATGATCTCGTAATCATATCCAAAAATATTGGTCACCCATTTTTGTTTCTCTGAGGATGAAATTCGTTGTTTCGGAAAATACTTGAGGCATTGATGCTTATTTTTAATTTGGAAACATTTCCCCGATAAATAAGGATGTCAGAGATCCACAGCATGTAGAATATCCAACATTTCCTTTTCATGGATGGACTTGCCCACATGTATCTCCAAAACTTGTTTACTAGTGAAGGCCAAAGGCCTACCATCTTGCATGAGGACTGCCCCATTTTTTTTCACCTAGGCATCACATTCCAGGACAAAAGTATTTGTGAACTTAGGAAGTTCCAGGACATGATTCGTGCACATATCCTCTTTCAAGGTGTGAAAGGATTGATCAGTTGTTGGAGTCCAATTGAAAGCATTCTTTTTAAGGAGATAAATGAGAGGTGATTCATTTTTTCCATAATTATAAAAAAACTTGTGATAATAGAATGTTAAACCAAGAAAACCCCACAAACTCTTAATATTTTTAGGGAGAGGAAATTTTTTACTATAGATGAGAATATCATCAAAGAAAACTAGGTAAAAATGACAGAGAAAAGGACAGAAGACATGATACATGAGACTTTGGAAAGTGGAGGGAGAATTACACAGGATAAAGGGAATTACCAAGAACTCATAGTGAACCTCATGAGTTTGAAATTTAGTCTTGGGAATTCCTTCCTCTTTCATACATATCTAGTGTTAGCCAGAATCAAGATCAAGTTTAGTGAATTACTGAGCACCGCTCAATTCATCTAATAGATCATCAATGACAGGAATGGGAAATTTGTCTTTGATGTTGAATTTGTTAAGGGATCGAAAGTATAGACACATGAACCAAGTGCCTTATTTATTGAGTACCATGAACACAAGAGAAGAATATGGGATATTACTAGGACGGATAACACCCGCATTGAGAAATTCTTGAACAATTTTCTCAATTTCATTCTTCTGGGAAAAGGGATGACAATAAGGTTAAACATTGGGAGGAAGATTTCCAGAGATGAGAGGAATGGAATGATCATGAAAACCACGGTAAGGGGGAAGTCCATGGGGAGTGGGAAAAATAGCTTGGTGTTTGGAGAGGAAAGATTAGACGTCAGGATGCACAGAGGGAATCTCAACTTCTTGAATGGAACGAAGTTGTGCAATAATTCCCAAATGACCTTTTTCTAGGATCTTTTATGTTTGATGGGAACTAATGATCTCCAGGGAGCTTTATATAATGCCTTGGAACTTATATTGTTGTTTCTCCTGTTGGAATTGCATGGTTAATTCATTAAACTCCATGAGAATGAGGCACATATTACGTAACCATTCAACACCGAGCACAATATCACAACTACCCATGTCGATAAAAAACATATGAAATTCCAAGTTATACTAACCAATTTGTAAGAGCGCATTTTCAAAACACCTACCACATTTCATGAAACCGCCATTGGCAATCATGATTTGAAAATTGTTGATGACAAGGATATAGCAATTGATTTCCTGGGCTATATGGCAGTGAATAAAATTATGGGTGTTTCCACTCTCAACAAGGATGATGACTTTCATGTGATTAATGTGGCCAATTAGCTTGACGGTTTGGGGAGTAGAGAAGCCAGTGAGGACATGCGGCGAAATTAGTGGTTCAAATTATAGTGGGTCAGCGAGCAAAGTAGTATCATCTCTTGGGGGTAGCTCTTCCACGAGGGAGGATTCATCCTCCTCTTCAGCAACATCCTAAGAAATGGGCATAAAAATATTATGTTCCTTACACTTGTGCCTAAGAAAATATTTTTGATCACAATGATAGGAAAGAATCTTGAGTTGGTGTTCAGTTATTCATGCCTAAGTTAATTTTTAGATTTTGAGAGGCATGGTAGGAGGGGTAGGATTGGTAGGTCAAAGGAGAGGAATAAAATATGGTTTTTGGTTCTGCGAAAAAACATTTTTTTGTGCTTCTTTGATGCGTTTAGTAGCTTCCAACCAAGTCTGAGGGCGAGCCATGATGACCTGGCCTCGGATTTCATCCTTTAGGTAATTAATGAAACATTCCCTAAAGAAGACATCTGATATTCCCTATGTTCTGAAAGCCAAATCCTCAAAGGAGGTTATAAAATCTACCATTGTGCGAGACTATTTCAACTTGGTCAAACGGCCTTAATAGTGGATGTCGGTGTCAAATATTTCATAAAGACTGCCATGTGGAATTTCATGTTGGAGGTGTAATCACAAAGTACGAATCACATCGCCATATTCTCCAACCATGCCTTGGAGGCTAACTCATGTTTGGCACCCCAGAACTCAGGAAACTCATATTCTTGAGTTCTTTGTGTATGCTACTAATACCTACTAGAGTGCACTGTGAATACTCATTGGGCACATACATTCTTCCCTCATCCTGATCAAGATGGATGATTAATTTCTCTAACATCCTCTGGAAGCATCTCATCATACCTACCACATCTCCCGCAACAACCTTCTCCCACTCAGTGGTTTCCTCATCTCCCTAAGGGTTTGATCCCTCTGGCATGGATATAACTAGAGGATGCATACCTCTTCCTCCTGCACCACGACGTTTGTTTCCCCTATGTCCTTTAACCATGATTACATCCATGTAAAATTTCAAAATGTATTACTGATACATCTTTAATCGTTTATTTAACACAGTGGAAGGCATAATGGTTCAATGTCGTAGGGTTGAACCCACTCTGATACCATATGTAATAACCCTATATATTGAACTTACTATATAAAAAATGAAGTCAATAAGGTAGCATTATATTTATTATACATTCGTTTTCTTTTCTTTCTAATTTAAAAATGGTGTAACAAACATAACGCAACTATTTTCATCTTATAAATATGCAATTACAATAATACATGATAATTGTAAAATACTATTAGGTGGCGCAAATAGCACACTAATTTTTAAACCCAAGGTTAAGCAATTTACACAACTTCATTTCATAGTCATTAGATGTGATAACATTAATTAGATAACCCAAGTCTAATATATAACTATCCAATTGATCCAACATCAAGGGAACCGTAATACTCAGCATACAAAATGTGCAATGATAACTAATAGAACATCGTAAACACTTATTTGAGATTTAGATAATTTCAAATATTGTTAATCCATTAAAGGGATTGACTATATCACAAGTAAAATTTACATTTCAAATCTTAGACAACTAAATAATTGAAGGCATCAAATTGTATACTAGTTAATTACTCTAATGGTAAAAGTTTTGATTAGGTACTTATCTTATTCAGCTAACGCCCATGCGCTCTAACTTAACCGAAAAGCAACTGATGAATTCCACTAACTTTAAGTCAATCACTTAATGCGAGGATGAAAAATCCAATGGTCTTAATGTTTATTGGACATCATAACTATTACTTATTACATAAGAAGCTATCATATTTACTTCTTCGTGAGGCCCAAGAGGTGTCACAACATAAGCATTTTTTTTAACTTAAATACATAAACGCAAATATGCACTGATAATAACTAAAGTAGTGCATTTTCTCATTACTCATTTATGAACGTAGATTATTTATAAATAATGGTTTTCATGTTGTATATATGGAGATATATGTTTTAATGTAAGGATGAGCTTAGTTTACTAAAAGTATTTTTATGTGCACAAGAATGCATGGATTCTAGTAATAATTCGACATTATTTAAACATAGTTTATATATAAGGAAGTATGTTCCTTATAGATCGAAGGAGAGATGAAATGTGGTTCACTAAATCAAAAGTTAGGATGACATAAATTAATACATTACATAAACGAGGATCTTAACCACACTAAAGGAAAATTTATTGTAAGGTCCCCAATCGTTACGACTACAAGCGACATAAAAGTGCATTTTTTTTTTTTTTTTAGGTGGAAGGAAATGACGACAACAGTTAAACCACACAGCTTGACAATGAACACAACTTACAAATTCAGGAAACAGAAAACAACGACCCAACATACTAGCACATCATGCAACTGGACGAAACATGCGATAAACAAAGGCAAACAAACGTCTACCCGCTTGACACAAGGAAGTCGACGCCTACAAGCTAAAGGAAAACATCAATAGTCCCGACACAACAACTTGACGACTAGTAACAGGAAATCTCTACGGCACGTAAAACCAAATGAGTTAAGGTGTTACAAACCAAGTGTCAACCTCAAATACAATGAACAACGTCTACATCGGGAAGCACAGACTCCGGCCAGGTTATCCTTCGCCTCTACCCGTCAAGGAGCATGATGATCCCCTCATCATAAATCATGCCATCACCCAGTGATAGGCGTGACAATAACCATGGCGCAACGAAACATTCCTAGACCAATATCCCAAGAAAATCAAATGCGCTAGGAGACCTAATTAACTAACAAGGAGACTGTACCCACGCACCCAAGCAACAAGTCGACAAGGCGCAAGATGTCATCACTCGATTTAAATTTGCATGAGTGACCGGAGGATTCTTGTTTCCTACAAGGCAACTTGTATGGTGAAACGACTATGACCAACCACCCTTTCCAGCTCGACTTTAGGTGCAAGACGCATACTCACCAATTAATTGTTAATTATTAATAGTTTACTTGATAAAATTACTAATCCCTCGACCATTAAGCTTACACAAGATAATCATTTATTACGCAAATAAATCATTATTTCTAACAATCCTAGTAATCCAACAATGATAATCCTAATACGTTTAATAAAAATCAATAAATCTTAAAAAAATTACATCATTTAACCTTAATAAAGATTATTATATTCTATAACAATCTACTTCTATTTTCTTCCAGGTTCAATTTAATTAAAAGGGTAAATTATTTAAGGTTTTTAAGTGTAAGTAAAAAGTTGGATTAAAAGTTCCACGATGAAGAAGGTTTATGTGAAGTTGTTCTTATTGAGAAAACAATATTATTTCACTGGCTAACAGTTATATGCTATTGTTGTCTAACCTCGAAGATAATGTTGTCTACCAAGAGTGGTATCGTTGTCTATTAACCACATGAGACTGTTCATATATATATATATATATATATATATATAAACGCAGTATACCAACCATAAAGCGGTCTATTAATTAAAATGTTGTCTAACACAGGTGGTTGTGTAATTAAAGAAATTCACAGAGTTTACAATTTATCATTGTTGTAGTTAATGTATAATCCGTTGACAATAAAAACCTTCAAATCGCAGTCACCCACATTACAAATAAATCGTTGACCATAAATATTCAACTCGTTGTCCTTTGATACTATTCCTCACTAAAACACAATATTTACACAATCATCAAAAGGATCAACTATTATACAGTCACAATGCCACCAATGCACAATCACAATTGCTACCAAATACACAATCATACAATGAAATAGATTCACCAAACCAAATACACAGTCAAAATGTAGCCATCAACTCGTTGTCATTCATAAAATTTGGGGATATCGCTCTTGGATACAACTCTATCAAATTCATGGATATCACTGAGAATATAACCTCTATCTATCAATCAAGGGGATTCACTACCAGAGGATATATAAAATTGTTGAACCGCCATTTAAAACACGTTCATTAACAGATAGAGTTATTACATATTAAAAACATTGGTTGTCATTAAAACACTGGTTGTCATTACATATTAAAAACGCAGACATTCTCATGGTAAACACGCAATCATTCACCGGGTAAAACGCAACCAATCTTATGGTAAAAATGCAGTCTATCTCATGGTAAAAACGCAATCAATCTCAGGGTAAAAAATGCAGCCAAACTTATGGTAAAAACACAATCATTCTCACGGTAAAAGCTTGTGGTTGATTAATAAGCATGTGGAGCAGTCAATGAAAAACATAGGTAAAGGATTTGTGGTTGATTAAAACTCAAGTACAAAATTCAAGAAACACACTGGTAAAAGTTTTTGGTTGATTAAAAATCAGGTACAACATTCAAAGAAACACGCTAGTAAACTTTTGTGGTTGATTAAAACGCCTGCACATCAACCAATGAAAATCGTTTGGTAAATTCGTGAAAAGAAAGGGGTATGAACTCTATCAATCAACTCTCAGCCATGTAACATTGTTGGGGTAAATTCAATTCGATGTAAATAAAACATTGTTACAACAATAAAATCGCAGTTACTAAAAATTTCAATAGCAGTCACTGCCTCCCAAAAACGCTGTCATTTTATTACATCGCAGTCACTACATGTAATCACAGACAA
Organism: Picea sitchensis; assembly: GCA_010110895.2. Lineage (NCBI taxonomy): Eukaryota > Viridiplantae > Streptophyta > Pinopsida > Pinales > Pinaceae > Picea > Picea sitchensis. The sequence continues at coordinate 292,017 of SNQJ01S0002326.1, read as the reverse complement.
AATTTCCAACCAAGCACTGGGATTCATCACAAAAATCGCAGAGATGATACTGAAAAAGTGTTTGGGTTTATCAATAAAATTGCATGAGTGATACCAATCAAGCACTGGGTAATATGCCCAGAAATCGCAGAGATAAGGCACAGAGATAATCCAACAAAAGACGCAAAGATAAATCACTCTGCAATAAATCAATCAACGCAAGTATGCTCATTCTCATAAATGCAGAGATAAGTAAGGGATAGACAGATGGGCAAAAATTTATCCCTCAGTCATAATCCATGCATAGCAAAGTGGGGCATTTGAATCTATAGGTCTTTAAACACCAAAGTGACGACCATCGATTTGACTCTTGGCCGACTTCTTAGGCACAGACTGATGACTAAAGGGGTAAGGGAAAACCACAAAATTCTTCGTAATAATCAATAAAACAAATACAGAATAGTCATAGCAATTAGGGTTTGGGTTTGCCAAGGAAATCAACTCAAAATGTAGTGAGCGTAAGGCTGGGATGACTTTAAGTTCCTTGATTAAAAATGTTGGGTAAAACAAAATTCTTTACACAATAGAAGTACAGTAATGAAAACGCAAGAACAATATTAATCTACCATTCAAAAATAAACACATGTGTATCGTAGCCAAATGCGACAACTCCGATTCGTTGTTCCGCGCGTGCTCCATCCAACTCCCACTTGTCGATCGATGTGACCTCACCGGTACCTCCCAGTCAATGCTAAGGGTACTCGTCTTCCCCTTGAGCCCCCCGAGCTACAAAGGGGTCACACACACAATACAAGAGAACCACTAGCACCCAGCTCGCCTCGCAAGGTCGAGCTACCACTCGTTACTCGAGCTGGGTATCCCAACTCCCACAAGATAAGTTCAGTCAAGACAAAAATTCAACAGTGTAACGTTACGCATAAAGATCAGATCCATACTCCTCCTCCTCCCTCCTTTTTATAGATTTTTTCAAGTAATTAGTTTCCCAAATTCTCATCAAATTTCATTTTCATTTAATTAATTAGGAAAAACCTCCCCCGTACACATGTCACCAATCCCCTAGTTGCACCAGAAACTCAATTTTATTAATTAATTAATTATTCCTATTTCCCTCACCCACCTAAAAGCATTCCTAAAAACGCTCCTAGGTGTCTAAAAATTCCCTTACACTTCTTAAATGACTTATGTCTTACTAAATTCCTAGTTGAGTTCAAAAATAGCAAGTTCCCAAGGAAGATTCCTTACTAAGTTAGACATTCAGCTTTTTCTTTATGTTTCCCCTTTTGTTTAGGTTTCCCCTTTTTCCTTTAGTTTCCTATTTCTCTTAAGTTTCCCTCTTTTCCCTTTTTAACTAAAAATCAATTTAGTAAGTGTAGAAAAACAACCATTTACCCATTTTTCTTTTTAACTAAAAATTAATTTAGCATATGTAGATAAAACAATCATTTACCCCATTATAATTTGATTTTAAAATTTAATTTGAATTTCTTATCTCCTTCTTGTTACATGTTTAATTATGATTATTATTTTTGACCACATGTGTTACTTAGACCTAGATTTTAATTTCACTAGGTTGGGCGACATTTTTATTAAGGAAAATTGTTTTTAAAACTTACTTATCACATCATTCGTTTTAAGGCCGTCTAGGTTTATTCACTTACCAGTTAAAAATGCGACGTGCCCTTCAGGACGCACTAGGTGCTCCAAGGGTGCCACTCGCCTCTTTCTATTTTCCTTGCACGACATGACCTTCAGGACGCATTATGTGCTTCAAGGGTGTCACTCGCCTCTTTATGGTTTCCTTGCACGACGTGCCCTTCAGGATGCACTACGTGCTCCAAGGGTGCCACTCGCCTCTTGATTGACTTTGTAGACATCAAAAACCCCTAGAGTCAATACTCTTCCACGTGATCTTGTGGGAGACTAAGGGCCTCTAAGGAATAAGGCCCCTGCCTTATTTCACACCCCTTAGAATTATCGTGAGTGATTGTCGCAGTCTACCCTCACAACATTGTGGGTCTTATCGAACTAGGTAATAGTTAACCTATAGTTCGAGCCACGACGAAAGTGTTAGTAGGCTATGGCAGGGTTGATCCCACACCTCTCCCTCAAAGTCTCTGGTTGTCGTGCGTGACCCCTCTACTCCACATGTGAGTCTGGTCGGCAAGCTATCGTCATCCTGCATCATCAACGAATCATGTCAGCAATAATAATCAATCATCATAACATCTAATCATATGTACATATGTCATATCAACAACAATAAAACCCCAATAGTCCACTTCCTGACTCGATCCGAAGTCCAAGGGGTTTCATCGATGCCTCTACATCCTCGAGGTCCAAAGTCTTGCACACTCAGGAGAACCCAATCAATATCACCTATCTAAGTCACTACAACAAAATAACATATCATCATATCCATAATTCCTCATAATCATAATCAAACAGCCAATAGTATAATAATTCAGATCACTTGCAAGAAAGTGTCCTCAAAGAATAAGTTCACTCAGTGCGTGCAAGAGAAGGATGTTACATTTATGAACAGAACTCCTAAAGGATGGAGGGTAGCAACAAATCTCCAAAAACACTCTCAATAAACTAACTTGTGATCAAGTGAAATGATTATCTTCAAAATAATGGAACCAAAGATTCAACCATCACTCGAAGTCATCCTCTTGAGCTTGTAAAGTAGAGAAAAACTAAAACATGGAAATTTGGTGGTCATTCCATGGATTAGATAGTGCAAGAACTAAAAGTTGACTCAGCATGAGTCGACGTCAATCGGATTTACTTATCAGAGACTACGAGTTTAGTTAAGGAAGGAAGTGACAGGATGCATGTGTTGGTTAGCAGTGCAACCATTATTTACCTGAAACACAGAAATGTTGACTTAAGGAAAACTTTTGCAACCGAAGGCAGAAGGATCTAAAGAATTATGAGCAGTCATTTGGAAAGGGTTAAGGTGGAACCGATTTCTGGGAGTAACAGGTAAAAAAAAATCATTGTTACAAGATACAAACGTTCTGCCAAACTTGGGTTCCAGTAAAACTCTATTTTAATTAGTAAAAGATTGGCACTCACTCAATGAACCCAATACGCAAAGGCACGGTGTTGAACACCATTGGATATTAGTTAACTTAACACTTGTGATAGGCTCAATTGAACTCAAGTAACGTCTATGAGTTATTGTTTTTGAAACTAACTTTAAATGATGATAAGTGAAGGTTTAAGAAGCCAGAATGGAGTAACGTGAGTCAAGGGTACGAGCATTTCTTAACACATCAATTCAATCATAAAATCCAATTCGGAATTGAACTAAGAAGGAATGACAGAGAAAATTCCCCATAAATCACATTGATGAGTTCATTCACAGTCTGGAACAAGTCAAATAATAAGATTTTATGTTTTTGTATGATTATTATATCATTAAAGAAGTATAAGTAATAACCAAACAAGTTTTGATTTTTCCTAAATAATAAAGAGACTCTTCAAGACATTAACTCATCTGTGAAAGAGTAAATTTACAATTTACTGTGCAGTTACTAAGGATTTTCTATCAACACATTCGTTCTATAATCTAATGTTGCAAAGAAAAGGGATAAAGATTTACAATTATTTTAGATTCATTCTAATATCTTATCAGAACTTTGTACAAAAACAAACTTCCTTTGACCATAATTTTATCAACAACGATTATATACATAATGACTTTTTGAGAATTAATCTATCTTTTACGGATAGTAAGAATAGAATTCGAATCTAATTAAAATTTAGCAATTGATTCCACATAGATTTGTATAAGGTATCGATACAACCAGTCATCGCATAATATCATCATACAGGACTTTTTCTTCTATTAGTAATTTAGTTTTAATATGGCGTAAAACAATTCTCTTCAAAATAATTTGAAATTGGGAATCGCACGGAACCCTTTCTTAAATAAAATAAAAATTGTATTCATTAACACAAAAAATCCAGACAGGCATCTGATCATATATATAGGAACGAATTTATTTATATTGTAATATAGATATATTAACCAAACTTTTTCTTTAATAATCCTTCATATTCCCACTTAATCATCGTACAATTTGATTACAATCATCCTGAAATACTGATCATGTTATACATATGTTAAAAACTAAATAATATATATATAAATATCATAACCAAGATTGTTGATGTAAGAGGGTTGTCTTCAACTTGAACAATAATTTTGCAGCATCCTTCCCTTGCTTGCAAATCCCAAGACTTCACTGGTACCTCCCAACTAACTCTAGGGGTACTCTTATTCCCCCTTAGCCCCCCGAACCGCAAAGGGACCACACACAAGAAGCTAGAAAAAAAAAATAGCTACGAAGCTTGCCTCGCAAGGAAGAGCTTCCACTCTTTCCACAAGCTTGGTTTCCCAACTCTCACAAGTAAAACACACTCAACAAAATTTTGGCAGCATAACAGTACTAAGGAAAAGGGATCCCATTCCCCTTCTACCCCATTTCTTTTATAGGTAAATTCTTATTGACACTTGTCCACATGCACAAGTGATTATTTTCCCATACGCTTGTCTCACTCTCCCCAAGTTGCACAAGTAATTACACTTTTTATTTTATTTAAAAATCCATTTTCCCTCACACTCCCCAATGTGTTCCTATTTTTTTCTCTTAGTTGTCCCTTTGTTCCCCAAATTTTCATTTAATGAGTGTCCCCTAACTAGATTTTAGTTATAGTTGGATTAGGAGTCTTCTTTTAGTTGGGATTTGTGGGAGATGAACTCAAGATGCTACTCTATGTGTACATCCATTATCTCATGTTTTAATTTCTTTCTATTTTAAAAACCACTTTATTATTTTCATGCACACATGTGCATTTTACCCAACCTCTAATTTTTATTACTCTTTTTCCTAGATTTTGATTTTATCTCAATTCTTTTAACTTATTTAACATTTTTATTTAGTCTCTCATTTAAACTTAGACTTAGACTTAGTCTTAAACTTAGGCTTAGACTCTTGTTAGGTTTCTAGTTTATAATTTACTGGTTAATTAATATTATGTTCTAACAAGGTCTAAATGTTTCATTAAATTCTCTAGGCCATCTAGATTTATTGACTCACATTTTAATTACGCGACATGCCCTTCAAAACGCACCTCCGTGCTCCAAGGGCGTCACTCGACTATGACTATTTTTGGAAGTTTGTATGACCCTTGGAGTCAAAACTCCACTCGATCGACCTTGTGAGAGACTAAGGGACTCTAAGTAATAAGGATTTATCCTTATTACGTGCCCCTTAGATTTCTTGGTGGGCGATTTGACCTCGGGAAACATGTGCATTGTTTCCTCATTTTTCATTTTGCCTCGATTTATGTGTCCTTTGTTGGGAGGTTTTTAGGAACATGGTTTTTTCCAATGGTTTTCTATTTCCAGTTAAGGAATTAGGGATGTTGACTAATCCAGGTCATTGGGTTAGGGTTTTGTATGTCATTGGATCCTATATGTATATTGTATTGTAAACAATGTATCACTATGAATGAATATAGAATATGTTGTTTTTCCCGGTTTGGGTTTCCAGGGGAAAAATATCTGTGTAATGTGTGTATTTGTCATTGTGTCTTTTATGTTCTTTTATTGAAAATATGTTTGTAGTAAAATATTGTAAAGGGTTAAAATCTACAGTTTCCACTCCAAAATTAATTATTGTGGATGCTTATCTTATATGTCTTATATTTACACGAGGAAGCACCATAAAGAGGACAGTTCATTTTGGGAGAGCAGTCTTAGGGAGAGTTCAGTCAGGGGGAGTAGCCCTAGGGACAATTCAGTCAGAGGGAGCAGCCCCGATGGGTAGTTACATTTTCCATTGATGTCAAAGGGAGAGATATTCTTTAGATGCATGGAAAGAGAGTTAGATGTTTGGAGAGAGCACAGAGGAATGATTCCACAGGGAGAAATGGTCACAGGGGTGATGGTCACGGGGGGAGCAGGTACTTCAGTGTTGCATCAGAGTGTTTCCATCAATGTCAAAGGGGGGGATTATTGATTAATTGGGTTGTTTGTCATTGATGTCAATCCTTGAAGCAATTTTGGTGGGAAATTTTGGTATCCCCAACAGTATGGTTAAGGGAATTAAGTTTGTTTGATGTATAATGATATGAATATCAATATATTTGCAGGTAAGACTATTTTAGATGGATAATACATGGCATGTCATTTACAGTGATATGTGGAACATCACATAACTCCTCACGGTTAGAGAGTTATGGTCTTATAAAGTTGGAGAACCCTCATTAGTTATCTAGAAGCCCCTAGAAGGTCAAAAAAGTCTAATTATTCTAGAAACTCCTAGAAGAAGTTGATTAGTCAAAGTGGGTGAAACTAAGAGTTAATAATGGGTTAATTTGTTGCAATAAAAAAGTAATTAAAAATAATTAGTTGCAACTAGAAGTGGAGAGTTTACTAGTTGTGGATAAAGTGGTTGTAAGTGGACAAGTGGTTAGAAGTGGGTTAGCCCTAAAATAAGGAAGTTGGGTAAAGTTTGTTAGAAGGTAACCCCTTGAGGAAGCTACTTGGAGAGTATAAATAAGAGAGAAAGGGTCTCCGATTTGAACCTAATGAGCACATTGAATATCTATTATTTGTGAAAAGTTTATTGCATGTACTCATTAATACATATGAAGTTATGCAAGTTTGAGGTAGTCAAGGAGGGTTGACAGCGAAAGTTTCAAAGTTGTAGAATTACTGAAAAACCCTAGTTTTTGAGGTGTACATGGGTTGTAGTGGAGGAAGGAACATACATATGTGGGACGAATGAGAACATGGTGCATACAGTTGGGAAAATCCATGAAATCTTGAGGAGATGAAGATTCCAGGTCTCTAAATTCTGAAAGCAAGCTCCCAAGAAAGTCTACAATGACCAGGTACAACAAATCTATCTATAGGTTCAAAAGGTATGTCTTATTTTTATGGGTGGTTGGATATTTTTGTCTACATGAGATATGGTTGTGGGGGTTTGAGGATTTTTCCTAGAGAGGCTATTGGGTGTATGGCACTTACAGTATAATCCAACCCTACAGAAATACAGTGCCGGTATATCTGACATTTATCATTGATATATCTTGTTAGTGTTGAGGCATATGTTGTATTTATTGGCACATGGTTGAGGGTATTTATGGTAAATGGTTGAGGGATTTTGGTTGTGAAGTGGTTGTGAAATTGTTTGTGTAGTGTGAGGCTACATTTCAGTTAGGGTCGATGTCTGGTCCATGTGATGGTTATTACATTTGATCGTGATTGTATACACATGTATGGCACATGACTAGGGAGACATATATGCTCTTGGTTAAGGAACATGCATGATGATGTATGAATAGGGAACAACTACAGGTTGGACACAATAACAGGTTAGAGGTTGATGTGACAGAGGAAGCAAAGAGTCTGAGTTTCAAAAAGGTGAAAAACCCTAGATCTCTGAAGGTGTATGCATGCTTAAGAATAGACATGTCGCATACATACAATGGTTGTAGAATATACAGGTCACATACATACGCAATTTGCAGCATATATAGGTTGCGTACTTGTTGGTTTTAGTTTGTGCAGGTTGGTTATAGGTACAGGTTTATCACAGGTTGTTGGTACAAGTTGGTTACATGTTGTTGGAACAAATTGGTATAGGTTTACAGTGGTTTCATCATCTATTTGGCACTTATATTTCAGGGCGGCAGGACGGGGTAAGGATAGGTGTTTGTAGCCACCTTCAAGTTTTAGCAAGAGATCATAGGGGGTTATAGACTCCTTCTGGTTGGAGCTAAAAAATTGGGGATTTGGAGCTTCCCTTAGGTTATAGCCTGAAAATATAGGGGGTCGTAGCCTCCTTCCAGTTGCAGCTGGAAAACAAAGGAATTCGGTGCTTCCAATGAATGTAATTCTTAAAGACACGTAAGAAAAATCATTATGTGGTTTTCTCCCGCATTGGGTTTCCACGTAAAAATACTGGTGTATTGTGTATGTGTGTGATTGTTCATTGTTCATGGTTTATGTATTCTGCACTTGTTGAATTATATTGGTAAATCGATCATAAAGATAAAAACCACTTATATACTATGGTTAAAAAGGAATAAATTGCTCTATTACTAATTCACCCCCCCTCTTAGTAATCCAACATAGGTTTCCCATTAGATCTAGAATTCAAGTTAAAATTGACTAGATCCTGAGAAGTTTAAGCTTTCTATATTGATATGCCCTTAGTATTTACATATTGCAAGAGATGTATGATACTCTCACTTCCAATCTTATGAATCTCTCCTTCAAGTTATCCTTTGGATTTATATTGTACTCATCTACCATGCCTAGGGTTTGATACTTATAAATTTATGTTGATTTATGTAACCTAAAATATCCCACAAAAACACCAAACAAAATTTCTAAGATATTAATATGATCTATAAACTATTGTGGATATTCCACTAGATAGTTTATCACAATAGATTGTAAAGACTATTACAAAATACTATGAGTTTAGCCTCAATTATGTAGTGTTTACTTATGATTAAAATGTAATATTATAAGCATAATGCTCAAAACATTGAAATGACCTAAGAATATAAGAGAAAATCTATATAGTAGAAAAACAATCACACCATTAACTCAATAAACACAAGATGTACCCTATGAAACCCGATATGGGAAAACCTAGTAAGAAGACAGTGATTGTTTGTTTCTATTTTATTCTTAGATTTCAAATGTAAGATACAAATAAAGATGGAATCATTTTGGAATTACAATAGATACTATGGCTTGAATGGATACTATAGGGTCTTATTATTCCTCTTTTCTACTAAAAAAATCCCACTCCTTTTCTCTACTCATTTGTGGAACAATAAATCATTACAATAGGAGAGGAACCTCTTCCTTTCCTTTTCGCTCATTATTTAACAAGTCTTAATAGTTTTCAAGTTCATTTTTTTTATTTCCCTGACTCCTTATTAGGGTTAGGTTTTTGTATCCTTTAGAATATTATTGAAATTACACATGTGACAAGCTCCTTGTGTGACTATGAAGCTGACAATGAATCTAATTGGTATTGTGGTGGTCAAATCATAGGTCAACTTGCAAGAGGCATAACTTCCTCATATGAACTATTATTTGAGGTGCTCTTTAAATTGTTGGAAATATTTCAACAAGTAGAACAATTTCAAGGGGTTGGGAAGTTAGTTTTTTAAATTTTGACCCTAAAAATCATCAATTATTACCCCAAAAAAGTTCTAAATTGCTAAAACAATATTTGTGCATATAATAGGTTCTACAAGTCCCTGGCTCCAATTTTCCACTCCAAAAGGTACTAAGACAAATGAAAAATTACATATTGATCCATTTTCAATCACAAATCCATATTATCATTAGTTGAGCACTTGATTATATCAATAGCAAATTACTTCCACAATGTAGTTAAGTATTGGGCCTCTCTTTGTTTTTCCTTATGACAATACCATTTGTTGGCAAAAGCATCGATGAAGTGGGGAAGAATCTGAATCCTTGTCTCATTGGGATTGTTGATGTGCTTCATCTATTCTTACTTCAACTATATGAGTACTAAGTATTCCAAAATGTCAAATTATTACCACATCATAATATCTATAGTGTTTTTTAACTTTAATATTAATTCTAAACTCACACGAGTGTAAGGTTTTGAGTTTTTCCCCAGTAATTTTCTTTCAAGGAATGAAATTTGACAAACACCATGGGACTTTTTTCATTCCCAATGTTAATGAGTACTCTTTTAGTCACCTTCATTAAACAAAAACTTCATGAAATTTTAAATTATTCCACATGCCTGGTTGGGTCTTTCCCTTCTTCAAATTTGGTCATTGGATTCATGCTCTTAACATCTACCAAAAATAGGTTTTTCATATATCCTAAGAAAGTATCATGGTTTTTGTGTGGCATTCCTACAAAAATATATTATAATATTCTCGTGAACTAAATTCTATTTATAGAACTCCATCTCTATCAATTATGAGTTTTCCATCTCGGTTATCCATCCCATGTTGATCTTTGGACTTGATGACTCATCTCTCTAGCATGCATCAATATTGATGTACATCACCCTCTTTGATCCTTATCTTTTACTTAGCTAATTAATGGCTTGATTTCCTTAAAGAGTGTGAAAACCAAGACAAGTAAAACACATAAAGAGACTATGAGCATAAATGATAAGCAACAAAGAAATAAGAATGGCACAATGAGACGATAAGGTATTTAACCTAGTTTGGGATACATCTCTGGGTACGCTTCCAATGGAGTGGCCTCTTCAATTATGATGCAAATAACCAAATTACATCAACATCCTCAATCTCAAAGTTGGTATTCTACTTTGTTGCAACACAATGGCTTCCAAAATCCTTTGGAATTACCTATATCCTCTTTACAATCCACAACAAGGGATAAAAGAGCTCATATTCATGTTTTGTGTGGTCTTCTATGCAGGAAATACCTCTGCATCTAAAAAAATACCATAACAATTCTTACAAATGAACCATGTAATGTAATGGTGAAATACCTTTGTTATATAACAAAGGGTCGATGGTTGATTCCTTAGTCAATCCTGATTTTATGGGGAATGGAATATGTGGTTAAATAACCATATAACATATATACAATATCTCCAAATATTTGTTTCAACCATAATATACATATGGTTTAACTTGTTCGATAACCAAACCCAAATTTGTAATAACTGTAATATATGCTCAAACATCGATTTTGTTTCATGCCTTACAAGGAACATGCTATGGTTAAAGTTTGGTTTCGATCCACTTTAAATGGGATATAAAATATATGGTATACAAAAAAAATATTGTGATAACCATATTATAGTGATCCCATACCAAATATATATATGGTATATTTGGTATATAATAATAGGATAATCGATTTGTTTCCATGCCATATGGCATTTAACTATACCAAAGTGATCTACCAAAATCCCAATCCTTTTGTGGTTAATACGTATGAGCGCATATATGAGTGGAAATAGTTCGTTATGTTAGATTTATGTTATATACAACATATAACTTTGAATAAACCAATGTCAACCACTTTTAACAAGTGACCAATCGACGTGTTGGTTATGGCACGATTATTGAGACTTTGGCACTAAAATAGGTCACAGGGTCGATCCTTAGGCCTATAATTTCGGACTCAATCAATATTGGGTAGCCTTTTTTGGGGTGCCATGTGTCACCACTAGATTGGTCCATGTGTCACCTCCATATTGGTCCAAATATCACCATGTTCCATCAGCACTCTACCTCTTCATCACCTTCCATGTTAGCTCTAGTTCCATGTCATCACCTACCACATCAGTGCATAGTCAATTCCACGTCACCTAACAGCTTGAATTCCATGTCATTCCTCTACCATGCCATGTACGGCTGCCATGTGTCACTTCATACGGCTACCATGTGTCCTCCTATGGGACTTCCACGTGTCACCTATGTCTTTCATTTTATTCCTTTTTGACAAAACCTTCAGAATCAAATATATTTCTTGTATGAAGTCTATTTGAGCTCATTCAAGTAGTGTCAGAAATATCTCATCGATATCTTTGTCATGGTAACCTTTTCATCAAGTTTTGAGACCTTTGAATTTTTAGGTATTCTAGATTATCCCGAATCAATCCTCCCCACTTAGAAGCTTTTGGACCACCAAAATGTTTTCATTCAGACACTAAGTGAGGTTATGTCTCCCCAATTGACCTGTATCTATCCCCCATACTTAGACCATTTGGATCATTATAACTATAGAAATTTCAATAAAAATTAAGTATTTCCTATGATTCTCCTGATCTAACAATTATACGCCACTGTTAAATACAAAATCGCTTCTACTATTATTCTTGCGGAAAATTAAACCACAATCACAAAGTGAAATATTAAGAACACATAACACAAAAGTTTTACTGGGAAAGTGTAAAGCTAAAAACCCCACTATCATATATTATGTATATCATGAATCATGAAACAATCTCATACAAAACTCTAATTCAAGAGCTCTCAGTACAATACAATCGTCTCACACTGTCATACACAAATCAACAAATACATGTGCCAATTCTCCGTGTCCAGACAGCCTGCCTCCTCTGCACAATCTCTGCAATTTGAATTCTCACAAATGAAATTACAATTGCTTAGTTTCACATGCTCATAAGCATATCCACTGCATGTGTGATCAAATCACAATTGATAGCTAAATTGTCCCTTTCACCTGTTATCTCAACTAGGTCTCCACAGGATCTGGCATGCATGTAGTTAACCATGGTGAATCTTCAATTGCATGTGAGTTCACTAATTAACTGAACTCTCGCTAGTCCATGTTTAGTTACAACTAGTACAACTGATCTTAACTCACTTAACTACACTTATAATTAAA
>SNQJ01S0002326.1:215872-269450 GCA_010110895.2 Picea sitchensis | reverse complement strand
GATGGAACATATACTGCAGAGGGTAATAGGAGCTTCCAGGATGTCCATGATTGATGGTTTCTCTGGCTACAATCAAGTCTTTGTTCTGCCTAAGGACAGGGAAAAGACAACATTCACCACTCCATGGGGCACATTCATGTATGCCAAGATGTCGTTTGGATTAATGAATGCAGGGGCAACGTTTCAGCGTGCCATGGACATAGATTTTGTTGGGGAAAAGGATAAATTTATGGTCGTTTATCTAGATGACATCACAGTGTTTTCAAAATCTGATAAAGAACACCGTCGTCATCTCAGGAAGGTCTTCCTGAAATGCAGAAATTTTGGCATCTCATTGAGCCCCAAGAAATATCTGTTCGCCATGCAGGAGGAAAAGTTACTAGGCCACATAGTATCAGCAGAAGGAGTTAGAATTGACCCCAGCAGAGTTGAGGCGATACAAGCCTTATCGATCCTGAGGTCCAAGAAGGAGGTCCAATCTTTCCTCGGTAAAATTAATTTTTTAAGGAGGTTTGTGCCTAACTTTGCTGAGGAGGTAAAGCTTATAACATCCATGCTGAAGAAAGGAAATGAAGTAAGGTGGAACCTCAATCGTGACATTCCTTTGAGCAAGTCAAGAAGGCCCTGACTGAAGCTCCTGTGCTTATCAGTCCCGACTAATCAAAGGATTTTCTTATTTTCTCCTTTGCCTCCCCTGACACTGTGGCGGCTGTTCTATTACAGACAAACGACATTGGGCTAGAGCAGCCTATCGCTTATTTCAACCGAGCATTGAGGGATGTCGAGGTCAGGTATGACACTATGGAGAAGCAGGCCTATGCTCTAGTAAAATCTCTCAAATCTTTTAGAACCTATGTCCTGCAGTAAAATATCATTGCCTATGTCCCCTCGGCTGCTGTTAAAGACATTCTTATTCAGCCTGACATAGACGGGAGAAGGAGTAAATGGATAGCCAAAATCCTGGAATTCGACCTGGAAATAAGGCCCACCAAATTGATCAAAGGTCAAGGTTTAGCCAAGATGTTGGCTGAAGCAAACTACCAAGATCTGGGGATAAGTTTCATAAACGAATGCTCAGGAATTCCACAAAGTCAGTTATCTAAAATGGACCCTCGAAGAGAGCCCCCATTAGCTCAAAGTCCTTGGTATAAGGATGTCATATACTTTATGCAAGAGTTGTGGCCCCCAGACAGCCTGCAAAGGAACAAAGAAAGAGCTCTGAAGATCAAGGCAGACAGATATTGCCTGATCGATCAAGTGTTATACTGGAAAGACCCCCTGGGGGTGCTTTTAAAATGCATGAGTCCACAAGATGCCGAAATTATCGTGGCTGAATTTCATAGCGGCTTGTGTGGAGGGCACCATTTCTGGAAAGCCACAGCCCACAAAATCCTCAGGGTTGGATACTACTGGCTTACCGTGTTCACCGATGTCTGCAAAAAGGTCAGAGCCTGCATCAAATGTCAAAAATTTGTAGGAAAGCAGCAGCTCAAGTCTCTGTCGTTAAATCCGGTGGTGGTTTCAGGACCTTTCCAGTAGTGGGACCTAGATTTCATTGGGGAAATTCACCCTGCTTCTAGTGGGTAGCACAGGTGGATCCTGACTACTACAGATTTCTTTACCAAGTAGATTTAAGTTCTCCCTACTAGGAGTGCTTCCCACAAGGTAATCATTGGATTCCTAGAGGACCTCATCATAAGGTTCGGTTGCCCAAATAAGATTGTCACTGATAATGCAGCTGCTTTCGGGTCTGAGCCATTAGCCAAGTTCTGTGAAAAGTTCGAGATCAAACTGATTCACTCCACCCCATATTATCCACAGGGCAACGGTTTAGTAGAATCCTCCAACAAAATCCTGATAAGGATCATCAGAAGGCTGTTAGAAGACAACAAGAAGGCCTGGCATTCCAGATTAAAATTTGCTCTATGGGCCAACCGAGTGACCACAAAGAGATCTATCGGTGTCTCTCCTTTCCAATTAGTCTATGGGGCGGAGGCTATTTTCCCTTCTCATTTAGCCATTTCTGTAGAAAAATTCCTCCAGGACCATCAGGAGGAGCCTGATGACATGATCAGAAGGATCCATCAGCTAGTGGAGGTCCAACAGGCTAGGGAGCAGACAGTGGACATAATTCAAGGCCATCAGCAAAAGATCAAGCAGGTTTTCGATAAGAAGGCCAAGAAGGAGAGGTTCCAGATAGGAGACCTGGTACTGAAATGGGATGCTCCTAAGCAAGATAAGGGCAAACACAGCAAATTTGAAGCCCTGTGGATTGGGCCTTTCAAAATCTCTGAGACTTTCTCAAATAACATGTACAGGTTGCGAGGTTTGGAAGGTGAAGAATTTTTTAGCAGCCCAGTGAATGGGCATTTTCTGAAGAAATTTCGTGTCTGAGTCTCAGATGGCTCCTTTGTTTGTAAATATTGTCCTTTTTGTTTCTTTGTTCATTTTTGTTTTTATTTTTCGACCTAATAATGACTCCATAGCCCAACAACAAGGCACTGGAACTGCAAAATGAGTCCTTAGAGCATCGCGGGGACGACTCTATCCCCCATGGAGCCTAATGTTAGCAACAATTTTGGTATCGGGGAAAAAAGGTACACAGGTCTGCAGGATTTCCCGGGAAGCTCCCAAGCGCAGCACGGAGGACCCCCTTTTCAGTTACAATTCGAGCGAATGGGAGAAGTTTTGTTGATGGTCGCTGAGATCCACTTATAAAGCTGATCAATGGTCGTCGGTATTTCGGGACTACCAAGTTTCCTCGGGGTTAATGCAAGAGATAGCTCCAATAAATCAAGACAAATCTGGGTCGTCCGATCAAATCGGGACAGGTGGCTTCCAGTTGGTATATCAGGGATCGGAGTTTCAGTAAACAAGGAGCCTCCCATTCGTTGCAGTTGAGATCGTCGATCGGTGAAATGCTGAAATCACCTTTGAAGTCGAGCCCGTGGTCCTAGCACTAAGTCACTTCAAGCGAGCCTGTAAATGAGGGCGGCTCCCCTTTAAATATCGAATTCCCCCTTGTCCATTCATCCTAAGGACGCGTGGCGCAAGATCTGGTCGCATCAGAGTTTCGGCATTCGGGAGTTCGTATGGTGAAGGTTTTATGTCTTTGAACATCGCGAGACCCCGAACCCTGACAGCGCCAAAAGCGTCGAAACTGGGGCCCGCGACATCACGAAGCATTTTCAGCCATCCATCTAAAAGGAACACCTAGCAGCAAAGTGAGCCATCTCGGCGTTTCTCCCATCACGACTCCAAAACATGAAGAGCAGCTCTGTTATATTTCGATGCGCGAGGTGCCGGGAAAGTCCCAGACCCAAGCCCACGGTATGGACAGGAGAGTTAAGAGTTGTCAGATCTAGAGGGACGCGTGGTGTTATATCAAGTCGTCTCGGCATATCACTCATCGTGATTTCGATCAGAAGGGATCAGCCCCTTCATATTCACGAATGTCGAAAGTGCCTTGGGAATAGGCACGTGGTCACAGTCCGTGGTCACTTGAAGGAAGAAAGCAGCTGTGTAAAGAAGGCTGAGGGGATTGTCGCGATCTCCAGGCGTCATCGAATCTAACCTCCATACTGTTTCTCGCCTGGAGTAAATGACGGCAAGAGCGGGTGGTTGAAACCTCCTTTCATTCATTAAGTGAGGGAATGGAGGGTCTGGCAAGCCGTCTGCCTGAAGGGGTCCTGTGTATCGATTTTCTCAAATAAACCATCCCGAATTCCTTGACTCGACAGAGAAGTCTGCGCACGCTAGCCTAACACTTAATGGCTCAGCTACCCTCCTTGCAGGAGCCATGCGTAGTTAATATGGCGCTTAAAGAAAGATATCAGTACGAGTTTGGCTGATTGGACACGCCTCTGTGAGGTGAATTTTCCTGAGTATATAGACTCAGTCTTTGTATTTTTGTAAGCATCGATGGTTGAGCAAAGCTCCCGATTGTAAGGTTTTGATGAAGCATTGGTCGCTCTGGTTATTGTAAAAGGCATTTGAGATTTCTTACTTTATGGATGTTAGCTTCCCTTCTGTTTCTTTTTTTACTGTGTTAGAACAACTCAAAATTGGAGGATCCAATCGAGTTGTGGTTGTTATAGGATGATGTAGGTTGGATCACTGTAGTAGTCACATTGTTTCTAATTGGTTCTTGTGATGTTCTTAGCACTGAAACGACTTGGAATTGAAGGTTTCAGTCGAGTCACCCCTCAGCTCTTTGAAACTCTGGACCAAGAGGATCTTGGCTTCTGAGTTTTTCTTCTCCAAGCTTCTGAAGGCCTGTTTCCTGAGGCTATCTTGCTCGCCCTTCTCACAAGTCTTCCATCTACCACCCTTTAATCAACTTACTGACAAAAGTTGGATCAAGACCTCCCTTGCTTTCTACATACTAGGCCCAGTTTCCCGAGTTAAAGCTATATTATCTTGAGTCTTCACCCATCTTATCACCCCATTAAACAAATCGTGACATAAAACTGATGGGCGTTGGGCTCTGCTCCTGCAAGCAATCCAGGAGTGACTTCTAGAGCTAACACATCCCATGTTGATCTTTGGACTTGATGACTCATCTCTCTAGCATGCATCAATATTGATGTACATCACCCTCTTTGATCCATATCTTTTACTTAGCTAATTAATGGCTTGATTGCCTTAAAGAGTTTTGAAACCAAGACAAGTAAAACACATAAAGAGACTATGAGCATAAATGATAAGCAACAAAGAAATAATAATGACACAACGAGACGATAAGGTATTTCACCTAGTTTGGGCTACGTCTCTGGGTCCACTTCCAATGGAGTGGCCTCTTCAATTATGATGCAAATAACCAAATTACATCAACATCCTCAATCTCAAAGTTGGTATTCTACTTTGTTGCAGCACAATGGCTTCCAAAATCCTTTGGAATTACCTCTCTCATCTTTACAATCCACAACAAGGGATAAAATAGCTCATATTTATGTTTTATGTGGTCTTCTATGTAGGAAATACCTCTGCATCTAAAAAAAATACCATAACAATTCTTACAAATGAACCATGTAATGTAATGGTGAAATACCTTTGTTATATAACAAAGGGTCGATGGTTCATTCCTTAGTCAATCCTGATTTTATGGGGAATGGAATATGTGGTTAAATAACCATATAACATATATACAATATCTCCAAATATTTGTTTCAACCATAATATACATATGGTTTAACTTGTTCGATAACCAAACCCAAATTTGTAATAATTGTAATATATTCTCAAACATCGATTTTGCTTCATGACTTACAAGGAACATGCTATGGTTAAAGTTTGGTTTCGATCCACTTTAAATGGGATATAAAATATATGGTATACAAAAAACAAAATTGTAATAACCATATTATATCGATCCTATACCAAATATATATATGGTATATTTGGTATATAATAATAGGATAATCGATTTGTTTCCATGCCATATGCCATTTAACTATACCAAAGTGATCTACCAAAATCTCATTCCTTTTGTGGTTAATACATATCCGCGCATAAATGAGTGAAGGTAGTTGGTTATGGCGAATTTATGTTATATACAACATATAACTTTGAATAAACCAATGTCAAGCACTTTTAACAAGTGACCAATCGACGTGTTGGTTATGGCACGATTATTGAGACTTTGGCACTAGAATAGGTCACGGGGTCGATCCTTAGGCCTACAATTTTGGACTCGATCAGGATTGGGTAGCCTTTTTTGGGGTTCCATGTGTCACCACCATATTGGTCCATGTGTCACCTCCATATTGGTCCAACTATCACCATGTTCCATCAGCACTCTGCCTCATCATCACCTTCCATGTTAGCTCCAGTTCCATGTCATTACCTACCACATCAGTGCATAGTCAGTGCCACGTCACCTAACATCTTGGATGCCATGTCATTCCTCTACCATGCCATGTATGGTTTCCATGTGTCACTTCATACAGATGCCATGTGTCCTTCTATGGGACTGCCACGTGTCACCTATGTCCTTCATTTTTTTCCTTTTTGACAAAACCTTCAGAATGCAATATATTTCTTGTACGAAGTCAGTTTGAGCTCATTCAAGAAGTGTCAGAAATCTATCATCGATATCTTTTTCATGGTAACCTTTTCATCAAGTTTTGAGACCTTTGAATTTTGAGGTATTCTAGATTATCCTGAATCAATCCTCCCCACTTAGAAGCTTTTGGACCACCAAAAAATTTTCATTCAGACACTAAGTGAGGTTATGTCTCCCCACTTGACCTGTATCTATCCTCCATACTCAGACCATTTGGATCATTATAAAAAACTGAATAACAAAGATGAAAGTTAAAATAATGTTTCTAACATGATCAATCATTCTCTTTCTTTCACAACTACTTCAATTAAAAGTTTCCACTACTAACCATGCACAGCATATCAGTAGTAACAGCGAACTGGAAATGATTTAAAATCTCCCCTTTTATTCTTAATAGGATCCCCGATACTTGCATATAATGAATCCTCACAACTTTGGAGAATCCTGAAAAACTTCATAGCTAGGAACAAACCTAACTATTTCATTGTTACATTCAATATCACACCCTTCAATTCCTTTTGTAGACATGAGAGACACATTATTGCTTGCATTCACAATCCTTTTTAGTTGTCCTATAGTTACAAGAGAAAGATCACTTTTCATGGGATGATCTATTACAATATACTCAATTCCATCTTTAATGAGATGGTACCTATTCTCCTCTATGAAGAAAATGGATTGCATGTTGTACAAGTAAGGGCTTCTCTATATAATACCAAATATGTCAAGAGGAACCACCTCTAGTTCAACCTCATCAACAAATTTTGAAGTGATAGAAAATCTAAGTTTACATTGTCTAGTTACTTGTAACTTTGCATTATCACATACCCAACTGAGAGAATAAGGGTTTTTATGAACTTTTGTTTCCAATCCTAATTTTGTATGTTTAGTTATCACCCTTATATGAAACTGCTCACTTATTTTCTTTAAACAATTAGGATATGGAATTGAAGAGCTTGAACTAGAATGAGAAGATAGTATACGTTGCACTCCTACAACTATAATTTTTGTTTCATCACCTAAATCAGACCCCAAATCTTGTTGTATTGTGGCAACAATCTTTGTCTTTCCTTTTCCTCCAAAACTTCTAGGTCTTAACTTGGGATGCAACTTCCAGCAATGAGCATCATCATGCCCTTCCTGTTTACAATGAGAACATGTAGCCTTTGTTTCTTCATTATTTACTGTAGTTTCCTTTTTTCCTTTATTCTTACTTCCCTTTTGTTGAACAGGCTCCATGGAGGAATCGTCATTAACATCCCTCTCCCTAAACTCAAGATGCATAGCTTGGACACATACTTCATCAAGATTAGATGGGATTAAATAAAAGAATAATATGGTGAATATAGCTATGCAAAGCACCAATGTATTTTAGAAGAGTTTATTGAGAATATAATGGAATATTTAAAGCCAATGCTTTCTTCCTAAACTCTTCAATAAAACTTTGCACATTTTTCTCTTTTCCTTCTCTCAATTTTTTCCATTCCATAGTTGCTTTATGTGTATATCCTAAAGGATAGAATTGTGTATTTAATGCATATGTGAATTCAAACCAAGATGAAAGAACCTTACCATATTTTTGAAAACCTTCTTAAATTTTACTTTGCCACCAAATCAATCTTGTACCTTCAAGGTAAAGAGAGGCCAATTGAATCTTTACCCCTTCTTCATCAATATGATGAACATGATAGTAAAATTCTATTTTTCGAATCCAATTATCTAATCTCTCTGCATTAATCTCACCATTATACATGGATAAGTCAAATTTGACATCCAACTTGAACAATGGCTTCTTGGGAGAAATCTCCTTATGAGGGGATGGAGACTTAGACGGAGGAGAGTGGGAAGGATGAAGAGAATAAGGAGGAGAAGAGTGTGGAGAAGAAGGGGGAGATGTATTGTGTGAAGGATTATCATCTTCATTCTTGAATTGAATTTTTCCTTCTCCTCTTCATTTTCCTCTTTCATTGTAGAGCTCTTCCACCATTTCCTTCATTAAACTGAATGCCTCAAAGAAATCCTCTTCATAGTTAAAAGGATTTTTCCTCCCTGGTCTGGTGATCTCTCCTCTTTGAGTTCTTCTCCTTGAACTAATTTTGGCATTATAAGTCTTGATTTTTCCTTCTCCCTTCTTGAGTCTAGACACGGTAAGCATCCACACTCACAAACTACATCAAACTAGCTTACTAGCTCTGATACCAACTTGATTCGGATCTTTTACTTAGCTAATCAATAGCTTGATTTATTTAAAGAGTGTGAAAACCAAGACAAGTAAAACACATAAAGAGACTATGACAAGAAATAATAAGAAGTAAATAAATAAGAATGACACAATGAGATGATAATGAATTTCACCCAGTGTGGGCTACGTCTCCAAGTTCTCTTCCGATGGAGTGGCCTCTTCAATTAGGATGCAAATAAGAAAATTACATCAATATCCTCAATCTCAAAGTTGGTATTTTGGTATTCTACTTTGTTGCAGCACAATGGCTTCCAAAATCCTTTGTAATTACCTCTCTCTTCTTTATAATCCACAAAGAGGGATAAAAGAGCTCATATCCATCTTTTCTATGGCCTTCTATGTAGGAAATACCACTACATTTACAAAAATATCATAGAAATTATTAAAAATAAACCATGTAATACAATGGTGAAATACATTTGTTATATAACAAAGGGTCTATGGTTCATTCCTTAGTCGATCCAAATTTTATGGGGAATAGAATATATGGTTAAATAACCATATAACATATATATGGTATTTCCAAATATTTGTTTCAACCATAATATACATATGGTTTAACTTATTCAATAACCAAACCCAAATTTGTAATAACCATAATATATGCTCAAACATCAATTTTGTTTCATGCCTTACAAGGCATATGCTATGGTTAAAGTTTGGTTTCAATCCACTTTAAATGGGATATAAGATATATGGTATACAAAACAAAATATTGTAATAACCATACTATATCGATCCCATACCAATTATATATGGTATATTTGGTATATAATAATAGAATAATTGACTTGTTTCCATGGAATATGGCATTTAACTATACCAATAGTGATATAGAAAAATCTTGATCCTTGTGTGGTTAATACATATGAGCGCATAAATGAGTGGAAGTCATTGGTTAGGTCAGATTTCTGTTATATACAACAACATATACCTTTGAATAAACCAATGCCAAACGTTTTTAATAAGTGACCAATCAACGTGTGGGTTTTGGCACAGCTGTTAAGACTTTGGCTCTGGCATAGGTCACGGGGTCGATCCTCCCACTGAAAATTTTGGACTCGATCAAGCTTGAGTGGCCTTTTTGAGGGTGCCACATGTCACCACCAGATTGGTCCATTTTTCACCTATGGATTGGTCCATCTGTCAACATGTTCCATCAGCACTTTGCCACATCATCACATGCCACGTCAACTCCACTGCCACATCATCATCTTCCACATCAGTGCACAATTAGCACCACATCAATGGCACACCACCTTCTAGCTTGGATGCCACATCATGCCTCTACCATGCCCTATATGCCTACCACGTGTAACTTTTTATGTCTTCCATGTGTCCTCTTGTGGAACTACCACGTGTCACCTATGTCCTTCCTTTTTTCATGTTTGACAAAAACTTAAGAATGTGATATCTTTCTCATACAAAGTCTGTTTGATCCCATTCAAGCAATGTTGAAAATCTCTCGTTGAGCTCTTCATCATGGAGACATTTTCATCGCATTTTGAGGTATTATGGATCCTCTCGGATCAATCCTCCCCACTAAGAGGCTTTTGGACCACCAAAATTTTTCATTCAGACACTAATGTCTCCCCACTATCCCCCATACTTGGACCATTTGGCTCATTATAACAAACTGAATAACAAGGATGAAAGTTGAAATAATGTTGCTAACATAATCAATCATTCTCTTTCTTTCACAACTACTTGCATTCAAAATTTCCACTACTAACCTTGCACAACACATCAACAGTAACAGTGAACACATAGATTCTACTAAAAATTAATTAACATCTCCCCTATTCTTCTTAATATGATCCCTGATACTTGCACGTAATGAATCCTCATGTGGCAGCTTTGGAGAATCCTGAAAAATTTCATAGCTAGGAACAAACTTAACTATTTAATTGTCATATCCAATATCACACCCTTCAATTTCTTTTGTAGACATAAGAGACACATCCTTTCTTGCATTCACAATCCTTTTTAGTTTCCCTTTAGTTACAAGAGAAAGATCACTTTTCATGTGATGAGATCTTAGAATATACTCAATTACATCCTTAATGAGATGGTACATGTTCTCCTCTCTGAAGAAAATGGATTTAATGTCGTACAAGTAAGGGAATCCCAATATAATACCACATATGTCAAGAGGAACCACATCTAGTTCAACCTCATCAATAAATTTTGAAGTGATAGCAAATCTAAGTTTACATTATTTGGTTACTTGTAACTCTTCATTATCACATACCCAACATAGAGAATAAGGGATCTTATGAGGTTTTTTTTCAATTCCTAATTTATTGACAATTGCTTCAGATATCATATTTACTTGGGAACCAGTATCAAAAAGAATATCAACTTTTTGTATTCTTAGCTATCACCCTTATATGAAAAAACTCATTTCTTTTCTTTTCAGAATAAGGAGATGGAATTGAAGAGATTTAACTAACATGAGAAGATAGTATACCTTGCACTCATATAGTTGTGTTTTGTGTTTCATCACCTGAATCTGACCCTATTGGCACAAGGGCAGACCTAGGGTTCAACGCTACAACAGTGCACCAACAAAGCCCTAACTACTGGCCCTTTCAACAACACTTGCGAAGCAGATGAAGTCTCACCCAAGGTAGAGGTAGGGGTGGTTGTGAGACTCAAGTGTCTACAACCTTAGCTGGGACATGGATCTGTGATCATACAACTTAATAGAGCACTTAGCACCGTCAGTTCCTCAATATACAATCACTATTCACTTCGCTAATAAAACAGAGCTTCACAGCATTCACACTAATCTACAGTATTTAAGCACTTAGCATATATAAATGGATTAGAATGAGCATATCAAGCACTAAGCATGACTATCTTGATCATATCTAATATTCTTACATATCATAAACACAAAGTAGAAGTAGATCTATCGAAACATATCACAACACTTAGCAGATAACATGTAAGCACATCAAGACAAAGCACAAAGCAAGACAACACAGTGTTTACATGGTTCACCCCCACCCTGGGGCTACGTCCACCAACTCATCTTATTTATTATCTCCAATCAATTGGTTACAAGCACAAATCTATCAAAACCCTTACTCTGCACATGACAGAAGATCTGTGTAGCTCGCTAGATCCTTCTTCCTTGCATTACAACACTAAGCTCTCCACAATCTACTACAAGGACCTGCACTTAGCTCTACAATTCTCTTACATTTATGCACTAAGCACTTACAGAATCTACTTGCACTTAGCATACATTAACATCACATAGATGCACTATTCCCCCCTTTCTCCATTTCCTATCCTTCTATTTATACATACAAAGTAGGCCTAAACATGGATAAACCCATGGGCCAACATCTCATTCTCGTTACATATTCCCAAAACCCAAAAATGATCCAAAAGTGGGCCGAGATCCCGTGATATCCACTTCGTCTTGCGCTCCTCCTTCGACAGGTTGTTGAAGTCCCAAAATAGGTCACTATGACCAAGAATCTCCCAAAACTTGGTCAAGGGCCAACAGACCCCAAATCTTTTTGTATTGTGGCAACAATCTTTGGCTTTCCTTTTCCTCCAAACCTTTTAGGCCTTAACTCAATATGTAGCTTCCAACAATGAGAATTATCATGCCCTTCCTTTTTGCAATGAGAGCATGTAGGCTCTGTTTCTTATTTCTTTATTGTAGCTGCATTTTTTCCTTTGTTCATACTTCCCTTTTGTTGAATAGGCTCCATGGAGGAATCATCATTAACATCCTTATCCCTAGACTCAAGATGTGTATCTTAGACACATACTTCATCAAGATTAGTGGGATTAAATAAAAGAATAGTATGGAAAATATATCTATGCAAAGCACCAATGTATTTTAGAATATTTTCTTGAATATATAATGGAATATTTAAAGCCAGTGCTTTCTTCCTAAACTCTTCAGTAAAACTTTGCACACTTTTCCCTTTTCCTTGACTCAAATTTTACCATCCATAATTTATTTTTGTGTATATCCTAAGGGATAGAATTGTTTCTTTAATGCATATGTGAATTTAGACCAAGTCAAAAGAATCTTATCATTATTTTGAACACCTGCTTGAAGTTTACTTTCCCACCAAATCAGCATTGTACCTTCAAGATGAAGAGAGGCCAATTGAATATTTACCTCTTCTTCATCAATCTGTTGAACACGACAATAAAATTCTATTTGTTGAATTCAATTATCTAATATATCTCCATTAAGCTCACCATTATGCATGGGTAAGTCAAATTTTACATCCAACTTTAACAATGGATTCTTTGGAGCAATATTCTTATGAGGGGATGGAGACTGATATAGAGAAGGAGAATGAGAAGAGGGAGGAGAAGAGGGTGGAGAAGGAGGAGATGTATTTTGTGAAGGATGATCATCTTCATTCTTGACTTGACTCGTGCCTTCTCCTCTTTGTTTTCCTCTTTCATTGTAGAGCTCTTCCACCATTTCCTTCATTAAACTTAATGCCTCGAAGAAATTCTCTTCAAAGTTAAAAGGATTTGTCCTCTCGAGTGTGGACATATCTCCTATTTGAGTGCTTCTCCTTGAACCAATTTGGGGATTATTATTCTTGATTCTCCCTTATTCCTTCTTGAATCTAGACCTGGTAAGCATCCACACTCACAAACCACATCAAACTAGCTCACCATCTCTGATACAAACTTGATGTGGATACTTTACTTAGTTAATTAATGGCTTGATTTCTTTAAAGAGTGTGAAAACCAAGACAAGTAAAACACATAAAGAGACTATGAGAATAAATGATAAGCAAAAACGAAATAAGAATGACACAACGAGATGATAATGGAGTTCACCTAATGTGGGCTATGTCTCTGAGTCCACTTCCAATGGAGTGGCCTCTTAAATTATGACGAAACTAAGAAAATTGCATCAACATATTCAATCTTAAAGTTGATATTCTACTTTGTCATAGCACAGTGGCTTCCAAAATCCTTTGGAAACTCTCCTTTGTACAATCCACAAAGAGGGATAAAAGAGCTCATATCCATATTTTATATGGTCTTCTATGCAAGAAATACCTCTGTATTTACAAAAATACCATAGCAATTCTTACAAATGAACCATGTAATACAATGGTGAAATACTTTTATTATATAACAAAGGGTCGATGGTTCATTCCTTAGTAGATCCCAATTTTATGGGAAATAAAATATATGGTTAAATAACCATATAACATATATATGGTATCTCCAAATATTTGTTTCAACCATAATATACATATGGTTTAACTTATTCGATAACCAAACCCAAATTTGTATTAACCATAATATATGGTCAAACATCGTTTTTGTTGCATGCCTTGCAAAGCATATGTTATGGTTAAAGTTTGGTTTCGATCCACTTTAAATGGGATATAAAATATATGGTATACAAAAACAAATATTGTAATAACCATATTGTATCGATCCCATACCAAATATATATATGGTATTTTTGGTATATAATAATAGGATAATCGATTTTTTCCATGCCATGTGGAATTTAACTAAAACAATAGTGATATACCAAAATTATGATCCTTATGTGATTAATACACATGAGCACATAAAAGAGTGGAGGTCATTGGTTAGTTTGGATTTATGTTATATCAACAACATATAACTTTGAATAAATGAATGCCAACCACTTTTAACAAGTGACCAATCAGCGTGTTTGTTATGGCACGACTGTTAAGACTTTGGCACTAGCATAGGTCACGGTGTTGATCCTCCCGCCCAAAATTTTAGACTCGATCAAGCCTAAGTGGACTTTTTGGGGGTGCCACATGTCACCACCAGATTGGTCCATGTGTCACCTCCAGATTGGTCCATGTGTCACCTTGTTCTGTCAACACTCTACCATGTCAGCTCCAATTCCATGTTAGTGAACAGTGAGCGCCACCTTGATGCCATGTCACCTACTAGCTCAGATGCCAAGTCGTGCCTCTGTCATGCCATGTACGACTGCTAAGTGTCACTTCGTACGACTGCCATGTGTCCTTATGTGGGGCTTCCACATGTCACCTCTATCCTTCCTTTTGCCCTATTTGGAAAAAACTTAAAAACATGATATATTTCTCATACGAAGTCTTTTTGAGCCCGTTCAAGTGGCGTCAGAAATATCTCGTCAATCTCTTCGTCATGGAAAACTTTTCATAGAATTTTGAGGTATTATGGATCCTCCCATATCAATCCTCCCCACTAAGAACCTTTTGGACCACCAAAATATTTTCATTCAAAGACTAAGTGAGGGTAATGTCTCTCCCCTTGACCTATATCTATCCTCGATACTCAGACCATTTGGATCATTATAAAAAATTGAATAACAATGATGAAAGATGAAATAATGTTGCTAACATAATCAATCATTCTCTTTCTTTCACAACTAATTTCATTCAAAGTTTCCACTACTAGCTATGCACATCACATCATTAGTAATAGTGAGAACATGGATGCTACTAAAAATGAATTAACATCTTCCATGTTCTTCTTAATAGGATCCCCAATACTTGTATATACTTAATCCTCATGTGGAAGCTTTGGAGAATATTAAAAAACGTCATAGTTATGAACAAACTTAACTATTTCATTGTTACATTCAAGATCACACCATTCGATTAATTTTTCATACATGAGAGACAAGTTCTTGATTACATTGACATTCCTTTTTAGTTGTCCTGTAGTTACAAGAGAAATATCATGTTTCATGTGATGAGCTCTTACAATATACCCAATTCCATATTTAATAAGATGGTACTTGTTCTCTTCTCTAAAGAAAATGGATTCCATGTCGTACAAGTAAAGGATTCCCAATATAATTCCACATATGTCAAGAGGAACCACATCTAGTTCAACCTCATCAACAAATTTTGAAGTGATAGCCAATCTAAGTTTACACTATTTGGTTACTTGTAACTTTGCATTATCACATACCCAACTGAGGGAATAAAGGTTCTGATGAGGTTTTTCTTCCAATCCTAATTTCTTGACAATTACTTCAGATATCATATTTACTTGGGAACTACTATAAAAACAAGTACCAACTTTTGTATTCTCAGTTATCACCCTTATATGAAAAATCTCACTTCTTTTCTTTTCAGAATTAGGAGATGGAATTGAAGAGCTTGAACTAGCATGAGAAGATAGTATACCTCGCACTCCTACAATTGTGATTTTTGTTTCATCACCTGAATTAGACCCCAAATCTTGTTTTACTATGGCAACAATATTTGGCTTTCCTTTGCCTCAACACCTTTTAGGCCTTAAATCAAGATGTAGCTTCCAACAATGAGCATCATCATGCCCTTCCTTTTTGCAATGAGAGCATGTAGGATTCACTTCTTTTTTCTTTATTGTGGCTGCCTTTTTTCCTTTGTTCTTACTTCCCTTTTCCTGAATAGGCTCCATGGAGGAATCATCATTAACAGCCTTCTCCCTAGACTCAAGATATGTAGCTTGGACACATACTTCATCAAAAATAGTGGGATTAAATAAAAGAATAGTATGTAAAATATATCTATGCAAAGCACCAATATGTTTTAGAAGAATTTCTTGAGAATATAATGAAATATTTAAAGCCAATGCTTTCTTCCTAAACTCTTCACTAAAACTTTACACACTTTGGCCATTTCCTTTTCTCAATTTTTTCCTTTCCATAATTGTTTTATGTGTATATCCTAAAGGATAGAATTGTTTCTTTAATGCATATGTGAATTCATACCAAGATGAAAGAATCTTACCATTCTTTTGAACACCTTCTTGAAGTTTACTTTCCCACCAAATCATCATTGTACCTTCAAGTTGAAGAGAGGCCAATTGAATATTTACCTCTTCTTCATCAATCTGTTGAACACAATGGTAAACTTATATTTATTGAATTCAATTATCTAATCTATCTACATTAAGCTCACCATTATACATGGGTAAGTAAAATTTGACATCCAACTTCAACAATGGATTCTTTGGAGCAATATTTTTATGAGGGGGTGGATACTGAGACAGAGAAGGAGAATGAGAAGGATGAGCAGAAGGAGGAGAAGAGGGTGAAGAAGAAAGAGGAGATGTCTTTTGTGAAGGATGATCATCTTCATTATTGACTTGACTTGTGCCTTCTCCTCTTTGTTGTCCTCTTTTATTATAGATCTCTTCAACCATTTCCTTCATTAAATTGAATTCCTCGAAGAAATACTTTTCAGAGTTAAAAGGATTTGTCCTCCCTGGTGTGGCCATATCTCCTCTTTGAGTTCTTCTCCTTGAACCAATTTCTGGATTATAATTCTCAAGTTGGCCTTCTCCCTTCTTGATTCTAGACCTGTTAAGCATCCACACTCACAAACCACATCAAACTAGCATACTAGATCTGATACCAACTTGATCCTGATAATTTACTTAGCTAATTAATGGTTTGATTTCTTTAAAGAGTGTGAAAACCAAGACAAGTAAAAAAGCTAAAGAGACTATGAGCATAAATGATAAGAAGCAAAGAAATAATAATAACACAACGAGATGATAACGGAGTTCACCCAATGTGGGCTACATCTATGAGTCCACTTCCAATGGAGTGGTGATCCAAGTAGATATCGATGACCGCCCACCTATTCCAACATGCTCACATACATATGTAATATTGGTAGTTTCAGTTTTCATCTTGGTAGTTTTTTCTAGATTTTTGGATCCTGAACTTATGGGGCTGCTTTGAGGCCCTAAACAACGCTTTTTGAGCCTACCACAGTCACACTATACATGGAGTCACAGTGTGACAGTATAATGTGTAGTTGTTGGCTGCATGCCTATTTTGAGAAGGAATTCTATTTTGGGCATAGTCCTATCTTTGGAGAAGGATTTTTTGGGGGAAAGACTTATTTTTGGAAGGGAAGACCTAATTTTGGAGTGTGTGCAACATGTGGAAAGAAAGAAGCATGCAGAAAAACAAGGAAAAATAGCATGCAGGAGGAAAAGCAATGTGGCGCGTAAGCAGGCAATCCTAACCATGATAGGGTCAGGGTTTTTTATAATGATTATAATGGCTATAAGACTATAAAATAGTATAAATAAGGACCTAGAAGGTATAGGTAAAGTGGGTATGTGAGAGAGGGATGGATATGAAAAACGGTGTGTGTGTGTGTGTGTGTGTGTGTGTGTGTGTGTGTGAGAGAGAGAGAGAGAGAGAGAGAGAGGTCAGTTAATATCATAACAAAGAGATTTGATTACTATGACTTTGTGGGTTGTTGATTGTAATAAATCTTGTAGAAGAATCGAGTAAGGTAGTCTATGAGGTTAGGTTACAGGCTGAGGAGCCTAGTGTGATCTAGTCCACCTCACAGAGGGTTATTATCCTCAATATTGATTGTATTACTGAAGATGCAATGCGCACAATGCAATATTTTGCAGCAGGTTAAATAAAAGAGAAGAGAAGCCAGATCTTTGTGGACGTAGCCCTCAGAGGGGATGAACCACGGTAAACCTTTTGTTATTTGTGATTGTTAATGAATGATTTACTTTATGTTTATCTTTAGCTTAAAGAATGAATGCTTAAACTAGATATATCAACATGCATGCATAGGTTTAAAGAGGAATAAATCATATAAGTAATTGAATGATTAACAAGGAAAATGCATAAGGAAGAAAGAACCCAACCACAGATCCCCACTCATTCCTAGACTACAAACACCTGAGTATTGCAGTCTTCCATAAAAGCTATCTCGGGTGAGATTGCGTTGTGCACCCTTTGTGCAGCGATGCCTTTTGGTTTACCAGGAGTGTCGATAGTTTTAGAGGGTTTTTTTGGAAACATGTTAAGATCTGAACCTAGGTCATATCAAGAAGAAGTAAGAGAGAAACAACCTACAAATGGTTATGTTGTCGGCTGGAATTGCACGGGATTGAGTGGACAGGATCTGTGAAATAAATGCATGGAGGATGAAAGTATAGAGGGGAATGTTCTGGCCATGGAATCCAACGAAGGCGGAGATTGAAATATTTTTGAAAATAAAGGAACTTGAGTTTGTGTAGAAGGACAAAATAAACCCTAAGTTAACACCGCAAAATATCTCGACAAATACGTGTATAGCGACTTGCATGAGGTATTTTTCTGTGATTTCCCACATTTGTGGCAGGAGTGGTTTTTAAGGTTAAAGGAAAACCACCCTACAAATCGAATCAGATAGTTAGAGTGGAATCCTATGGAGATCATGGAGTTACAACAAGTTAATAACAAATTTACGCACGCAGTAGATTTTTGGTTAGACAACATTGTTGTAGGGTTTATCACCGAATTCGCAATAGATATCACAAATTCCTACACCGCAGAAGAGCAGTATTTTATAAAGGGACCCATAGGTAGGTACATTAGATCATTGTATACTTCAATCGAGATTTTACTGTATGAAAACGGTGTGATTGCCATGGAATCAAATAGTTAAACTTGCCTGTGTGCATGGGGGAAGGGGGGAAGCACTGACAGGAGGTTGAGATATGGAAGAGGAGATGTATAAGAGAAAGACGAAGGATTTCATGGACACAATCATGATGTAAGAAGACCAGATAAATAAGATAATGGAAAAAGATGGAAAAACGTGTAGTGGAGTACCCTACCAATATAAAATGAATAACAAGAAGAGAGCCATAGCCGACAGAGAGGTCTTAGAAAGCAATGAAGAGGAGGTAGAGGATCTATGGGCTATGGATCATATTGAGTAAATCCTGCACCCAACATATGAAAGGAAAATAGGAGGTCAAGGGTCAGGAACATAAGGTATAACTCCAATTCAGATCACTGTCAGTGTGGAACCTACAACCCCATGTGTGACTAATACACCAGAAAGAACACCAATGTTTAGACAATCAAATTTTAGTGGAAGAAAATAAATAGGACAAGGATCCAATAAAGGAGCATCAACTCGGGGATCCATTTCAGGAAGTAACAATCAATTGTCTACACCACACGGAGGAAGTAGTTCATCACAGTTCAAAATGGCAGGACATGATCCCACGATCAGATTACCATAATTTTGGGGAGAGGCATCAGAGGACCCTGAAAAGCACTTATTCATCTATGAGAAGATATGGGAAGCAAAGCAGATCACAAATGAAGATACAAATCTCACACAGTTAGGTATCACACTAAGAGACCATGCATTGGACTGGTACATGTGCCTAGATGTAAATAGTCCACAGGGAGTACCAAACACTATCACGGACATGAAAAAAATATTGGTAGATAAATTTCAGAAGCCCGGCTCAGAATACTAGTACATGAATGAAATGATTGAAATCGGGAAGAAACCAAGTGAGTTTGTTTGGGAGATTGATCAGAGGTTCAAACATCTTAAAGGAAAGTTGAAATATGCAATTACTGACATGCAACATAGGCCCTTATTTTTTAACTCACTGTTACCACACTTGAAATACCCATTCAGATAGAAGAAATTTCAAAATCAAGAAGAGGCTCTGCAGGAATCCCTGTAACTAGAAGAGAACCAGTATCAAAAGACAGATCTAGAAATAGAGGAGTTGGTTGTTGAAGGAGGATTTGAAGAATCTAACATTTCAACTGGGAAAAGAGAAAAGAGAATTTGTTTGGTGTACCCTATGCAGGAAAGAAGGACACCATAAGAATGAATGTCCAACTTTTGCACAATATATGGAAACATGAGTACCAAAACCCTTCTCCAATAGGAGGACCATGGTGAGAGATTTGTAAAATGCATTGGCAAGATCCATATCATTTTCCAATGATGCATAAGTATAAGAAAGTACCCAAAAGTTCATATTACATTTTTTGCAAATCAGTGGGTCATG
Organism: Picea sitchensis; assembly: GCA_010110895.2. Lineage (NCBI taxonomy): Eukaryota > Viridiplantae > Streptophyta > Pinopsida > Pinales > Pinaceae > Picea > Picea sitchensis. The sequence continues at coordinate 249,327 of SNQJ01S0002326.1, read as the reverse complement.
ACGATAAGGATTGTAGAACGATGGAGCTGATGAGAGAAAGAAATTCAGATACTTATAGGGTGCAAGTAGAAATGATGACAGGACAAGATGCACCTCATTTCATCTAGGTACCAACACCATACGAAAATGCACAATAGGAGTACAACAATGTGTAGTTGTAGTACAATAATGTGTAGCCACGGTATAACCCCGCATAGTATAACCAGGTACCCCAGTACAACACACCATGAGGAGATTGAGGTGGATACATAAATGGAGGATGAGGCAGAGGACGATTTGGATGAGGAAGAAGACTAGTAGTGTGCCACAACTACCAACAACCAGGACATTATGCAATGGATTGTCCATTTCCACCAGCGACATGTATGTATTGTCATACACTAGACCATGACACAGAAGATTGCCCAACACTCTTGGGAAAGATCCAAGAAAAAATGAACCAGAACAACCAAAATGTCCAATGGATTTCTGCAGAATCCAAGGATGAGGGAAGAAACATTAATATAGTCACTCGAGGAGGATCCAAAATAGGAACTGATGCAACAAGACAAGATCTAGTTCAACACCAATGGGTTAAGAAGAATATTGAGCCACAGAAGTAGTTTGATGTGCAGAAAGAAAAGGGAACATTTAATGAGGTTGGACAAGAGTTTCTCAAGAAGAATCTTGCATCTACATCAGTCGCACAGCAAGCTCATAACCCACCAATGTATGAGATGACATCCTCAATGGATCATACCAATGAAAGACAACCTTTAGAGAAAGTAAGTACCATAGAGAATTTTTTGCAATCCTGTGTTAAAATATGGAATGATCCATCATCTGTTAAAGTCTTACAAAATATGTTATAAAGATGCAACACATAGGTAGAAGGGAAGTTAGAACAGAAAATAGTGAAACATCACCATACAAGAAGAAGGACAAACAGATAATTCAGACTAAATGCTGATATTGTGGATTTCAAAATGGGAGATATTATATTGGACTTAGGCTTTGAAGTTAATATCTTACCTAAGAAGACATGGAAGTGTATGGGAGAACCCACACTAGACTATTCACCTGTCCATTTGAAACTACAAAATCAACACAGAATGTTACCCATTGGAAGGCTTAAAGGTGTGACAGTAGATTTAGATGGAGTGTGAACTAAGGTGGATTTTGAAGTGATAGAGATAGTAGATGGCAAAACACCTTACCCAACATTACTTGGATTGGATTGGGCATTTCATAACCAGGCTATAATCAACTTGAAGACAAGAAAGATGAATTTCTAATCATGATAATATAGAGTCATTTCACCATTGGATCCCTCAGAAGGAGAAAGGTTTATAGAGGCCACTTGTTTGGATCTAGAAGAAATAAACCAGTTGTACAAAATCATCGCGCGAGAAGAGGATTATGTTAACCCAACTGTAATCAGTTGGAGAATCATTAGATCATGTGCTCCAGACTCATACACCGGTTTGGAGAATTGGAAACAATTATTACATGAAGTTTCCACAAGGAGGTGCACAAAAATAGACTGCGCGGTAAGATGGGTTGGTACAAAGATAAGAGAACCTCCCAATTTTCATGGGCTAAATGACTTATAGGAATTCTTGACAATATATGAAGAGGAAGTGTTAGAAAATAAGAGGGTATTATCCCTAGATATTTCACTCAAGGAAACACATGCAAGATGGTGGGGTGTGCACAAAGAAACAATTCAGGATTGGTATCAGTGTAAACAACTACTGTGCATTAGATTTGGCGTAGAACAAGGGAGCAATAGAATGCAGATGTATGATGGGAAAGGAACACCCATGGAACACTTGAATAAGTGTAGGACATGATGGAGGATGACACCACTAGAGGAATGGCCTCATCACTTTATCCATACATTAGAAGGGATCCCAAGGAACTGGCACATAGATCAAGAGATGTGTAGAATCACTACAGAATGGATAGGATTACAACAGAATTTTGTAGCAACCTTCTCATTTGAACATGAGAACCCAAACATTGATTCAATGTTGAAGCTGATATGGGGAGTAATATTTGTTTATGAACCAGAGGTTGAAATCATGACAGAATATCAACAACAGAACATACAGACGGTTAAACACTTACTCTCATGCTATCATGTTGAAGAGGAAAAACCAGATGAAGATGACATGTGCAACATTCAGATTACAGATATTGAAGGAGATAGAGAGGTGGAAGTTCCATCTATGGAGTCAGAATTATTTTTTTCACCAATCAAAGTTAATAAAGTAAACATTGGGATGAATTACAATCCTAAAATGGCAAGTATTGGAGACTATTGGGATGAGCAAACAGTAGAAAGAATAACAAAGTTACTACACGAATACAGTGACCTGTTTCCAACAACCTTTACAGAGATGAAAGGCGTAGTAGGGGAGCTAGGTGAGATGAAGATACCCCTCAAACTTGAGGCTATACCTGTCAGAAAAATACCTTACAGACTGAATCCAGTGTATAAGTAGAAAATGAAAGAAAAAATTGACCGAATGTTGGAAGTTGGTATCATAGAACCAGTAGAGGAGTTTGAATGGATCATTCCTATGGTATTCCAAGAAAAGAAAAAAGGGGGGATAAGGATTGGTGTATATATGAGGAAACTCAATGATGCTTGCTTACATAACCCTTTTCCTACCCCTTTCATAGATGACGTTTTAGAAAATGTGAGAGGTCATGAAGCATACTCATTTACAGATGGATTCTCAGGTTACCATCAAATCAAAATAGCTTCAGAGGATAGGTTTAAGACTACTTTTTCTACAGAATGGGGATCCTACCAATATAAAGTCATGAAATTTGGGATGAAGAATGCACCAACTATATTTTCAAGGGTAGTCATAGCTTCTTTTAAGGAATTCATACAATAGTTTCTAGATGTATATATGGATGATTGGTATGTATATAGTCTATTAAAGGACCATGTAGAAGTGTTAAGACTAATGTTGGAAAGATGCATGGAATGTCAAATATCATTAAACATCAAGAAATGCATTTTTGGTACACCTTTTGGGATATTTTTTGGACATATAGTGTGTAAACAAGGTTTACTAGTGGGCCCTACTAAGATTAGGGTCATTGTGAATTTATCACAACCAAAATCAGTGCACCAGTTAAGAGCAACACTGGGACATACAGGGTATTATAGGAAGTTTATAAAGGGGTATGCACAGATTACTGCACCAATGGAGAAATTGTTAAAGAAGGACACCATATTTCATGGGAATGAGGATTGTTAGCAAGGATTGGACACTCTAAAGGAAAAGATGGTGACATCACCTATATTAGTATTTCCATATTAAAAAAAGACAATTCATGTGTACATAGATGCATCAACTATAGCACTTGGAGCAATTATGGCCCAACCAGGAGCAGGGGACTTAAACTATCCTATAGCCTTTGCAAGAAGAAAGTTTTCAGAATTTGAGCAGAATTACAACATGACATAGAGAGAGGCCTAGCTATGGTATATGCACTTCATAAATTCAGGGATTATTTACTAGGTAAACACTTTAAAATGTTCACAGACCATTATGCCCTCAAATATATAGTCAAGAAGCTAGTGTTGGGGGGAGGATATGTATATGGCTATTATTATTCCAAGAATTCGATTTCAATGTGATAGTAAAACTAGGGAAGTTGAATGGAGGACCTAAGCACCTGTCAAGGGTAACCAATGGAGAAGAACCTACTAATTTGGCAGAAAACTTCCCTAATGCATAGTTATTTTCAGTGCAAATAATTGATGAATACTTCATGGATATTATTGAATACTTAAGTACAGGGGTTGCGCCACAAGACTTTAGCACTGAGCAGAAGAAAAACCCGATATTCAAAGTTGCAAACTATAAACTTATTGCAGGTCAGTTATACAAGATGGGCACAGACAGTATTTTGAGAAGGTGTGTATTAGAACATGAATGGCCCAGAATTTTGGTAGAATCTCATGAAGGTATAACTAGAGGAAAATATGAAGGAAAATCCACCGCGTTGAAGGTATTATGTGTAGGATTATGGTGGCCAACGGTCTATAAAGAGGCCAAGGAATATTGCGATAACTATGATGTATGTCAAAGGGTTGGAAAAAAAACATAAGGGATGAGATGCCCCTAAGACCACAAGTGACTTTGTAGGTATTTGAAAAATGGGCAATAGACTTTGTTGGACCTATTAATCCACTAACCAAAAGGTCAGGAGCTAGATATATCATTACTGTGACTAAATACTTAACAATATGGACAGAAGCAGCACCATTCAAAGATTGTAGCACAGAGACAACATCACACTTCTTATTTGAGCAAGTGATCACCATATTTGGATGTCCCAGGATATTAATGAGTGACCAAGGAACTCATTTTATTAATAATACTATCAATTCTATGACTGAGGAGTTTGAATTCTATCACCAGAAGAGTACAACATATCATCCTTAGGAAAATGGAAAAATAGAAGCTTTCAATAAGATTTTGGAAAATGCATTGACTAAGATATGTAATGTTAACATGGATGATTGGGACTTCAAAATACCAATAGTAATGTGGGCATACAGGACCACATGTAATAACTTGACATGATAAACACCATTCAAACTGGTGTATGGAAAGGAAACAGTGGTTCCATTAGAATTTTCGGTACAAAGTATGTGCGTAGCAGCAATTACCAACATGACAGAAAGAGGCGTGGTAAAGGAGAGGATAAGACAACTAATGGAAATGGAAGAGGGTAGGATCCTGGTAAGATTTCACCAGAAAGTATAGAAAGAAAGGGACAAATCTTGGCATGATAGGCATATTAAAAAGAAGATCTTTAAGGAGGGAGACCTAGTTCTTCTCTATGAAAACAATTTTTTGCAACACCCTGGTAAGTTTAGAATGCATTGTCTAGGGCCATATGAAGTAAATACTATCATAGATGGGGGATTTTTACAGCTAAAGGACTTGGGAAGAAAAAAACTGAAAGGCATGATCAATGGTAGTCGACTGAAACTGTACAGAGACAGTCGACCTACTAACCCTTAAAAGTTACAGCGTGGTAAGAAAGTTATGTATATAGTGTACTATAGTATATATTAGGACAGAAAAATGATAAAAGGAAATAAAAAGGGGAAAAGGAAGAAAAAAGGAATACAAAAATAGAAAGAGAATAAAAACACAAAAAGAGGCAGAAGTTGACAAAACAACAGGAAATTGAAAAAAAAGTCACGTGCAACAATTATTGTGACGACATCAAAAGACAGCGTGCAGGAAAAATCACACTCGGTGAAAATGCATGCAAAAAGTGAAAAATAGTTATGAGCCGGTTTATAAAGGGTAGAAATTATGCATTATTTCAACACTTAGTGATTTTTTAGCACAAAGCAAGATACAAAGTGTGTGGCCTATATAGAACTATATGAAGAAGCAAACGAGTGTGTGAATTAGATAGAATATGACACCACCAAAGTCCAATGCTCCAGGCCAGTATGTATTGGTTACTCGACATGGCCAAAGGCACAAGGAAATAATGAGACAACCTGTGAATGTGGTCGAGCTTGAAGATGTCACCACTTTGGACACAGAGTCATTCAGCCTGACATGGTTTGAAGAGGAAACATCGACAGTGCTGGAAGGGCAAGTAGGGTAGATTTATGGGACCCAGAATGGTATCTCGAACCCTCATCCTGAAACGTTCTCTAAGCCTTATGAAACAACAGTTCAATGGCAGGGACATGACGGAGAAGGGGTGTTGGTAGAGGACATCACCAATCGGTCAGACTCTGAGAGGGAAGAAGACAATGCAGAAATAGCAAAGGCAGGCACATCTGCTATCTGACAAACACTAAAGGCACAATACACCATGGACATCACACTTCCATATCTCCTAGATGAAGTGGTCACTGGGGATGATATGCTTGAAAAAGTACCAAAACTTAGGTACTCGGACCACTATGTGCGTGATGTGACCAAATTCCCAGATTTGGCCGAAGAAACCTACTTCGAAAACATAGGGGAAATTGGACCCCTAGGAAAACCTATCATGGATCCTGCACAGTGGATAACGGGGTTGTACAACTCAGAAATAATGAACTTCTTGGATATAACGCACTTCGGGTGCAGTAAAAACGTTGGGCTCTACGTCAAATAGTTATTAGCCCGAGTACATGATGATATCCTTTGGATGGATAGGCCAGTATAGATGGATGTGGAATTTATCGCCAAAATCACATGATTACCTACAGTCGGTGCAAAGCCATAGGAGTACTTGGATAACAAGGTGTGCGAGAATGAAATTGTCGAGCTAGTAAAAGAAAAGTTTGGCACCAGTGGGGGAAATAGGAGCATTGTGCTCAAGTACATTAATAAAAATGTGACAAGGTTCACCAGAAATTTTATGGCTTGCAAATTGCTGAGGAAATGCAGAAAAGAAGAAGCTCTAGTAGGAGTCATAGCACTATATGCGCAGTGCACGAAAGGAGTGATGTTCAGTTGGGCATTGTACCCGTTGAACTATTTTTTGGTGGATTGAAGAGATGCACAGGATAATGCAGCCGAGTTACATTTCTCTTGGCTCATCATTGTTATATCCTTGGAAGGGTGGCAGGAGACAAATTTTTCATCCTTCCTAGATAGGAAAGGAAAATTCTATGCATCCAAATATGAGTCCCTCTAGTAGGCCAAGGAAAATAAAAATCAACAAGCAAATAACATAGCAACAACAGTGCATAGCCAATGTGTGGTGCATTCATGTGGAGGTAATCTAGGAAACTAAAGTGATATCCAATATCAAGGCATCCAGGCATCACATGTGGATCTAGGCCGCAAGGGATCCAATGAAGGCAAGGATAGAGATGCAATATTTCATCACTAGGGAAGAATTTGACTAGATAATTAGAGATTGGTATCACAAGGCCAGTCACGACACAATCCACCAATCCCAAGAAAAAGGCTGAAGTAAGGTCCTCAGCAAAAACAAACAGCCTAGTCGATAACACTAGAAAGACTGCAGTGCAGAATCAACCATTGGGAAGCAACGCAGTGCCTAAAAGACCAAGGAGGAAAGAAACAGTGACAAGGAAAGATAGCTAACAAGATACCAGAAATGGGGATACATCACAGGATGGTGAAGAAAGGGTATAAGTTACAACAAGTGGGGTGCATCCCTCACAGACAAAAAGGAAGCCAGTGCAAGTAGAAAAGGCACACAAAAAGAGGAATTATGTCACAGAAGACCCAGTCATCACCCTGACAGAGGATGATGTTGAGTTAGTCACGAACAAGGTCCAATACAGGGGGGAAGAGGTGGTCCTTATTACACATTCACAAAGAGAAGAGATCATGGCCAAGCACATAGAAGTCCATGAATATCTACAACAATTATGAATTCAAGCAGTACCACAGGCCATAGCGCGGCGACAAGAAATGACACAGTGACCCCCTGCGCAAAAAGAAGGAGAGGAGACAGTACAGTTGTTAGCACAACGTAGGGAGACATTCACAGTCACTCACCAAATGATCAGAATAGATCATGAGACAGCGCAGAAACCCATGTGGGAAATTTAGAAAGTTGAAGTCGTCATGGCGCACATACCCACCAAGGAACTATATAAACTCCAGGCCAGTATAATGCAAGAGGTGTGTTGACAATAAAAATCGCAACGAGAATTTTTCCCACAAAGTATTGCTAAAATCCTATTATTATAATCTAATGATATATATAATACTAGTAGGTGGGACCCCCTTGCCGTTTGGAGGATCAGATATGGTTCTTATTTGATGTTTATGCTGTTGTTCGACACTGCTTACAAGTTTGAGCATGATTGAGGTTCAAATGTTGGTTCTATTCGCAACAAATGAGTGATGGATAATTCATGCTATGTGTGGGTTTCTTTACTCTAAATTCTCAATTCCATGTCACGAGTGATTATGTGATTTTTTGTTTCTATGCTAATTGCACCATGATTTATTACATATTACACCTGCACAAAACATATGTTAGTCATGGAGAAGGATAAAAAAAATATGAAAAAAAAATCTAAGGAAGAAATTAAACTATGCTACTATGCTACACTACATGCATTGAAATTAAAGTATTGTTGTTAAGTCCTAGCTAATAGGGTGAGTGGCTATACAATTTATTGAGTTATATGGAAACACATGTGATATGCGTTATGGTGTGGTTGGAATGGTTAATGTGACATAGGGTGGCGCATTTAGCAAGTAATAGATGTTGGTTTCGATGCATGGATTAATTGATGGATTAATGAAATGGTTGGATGGTGTGTACTAAGTGATTGAATGAGTAAAGGATGGAAGCGACATGCATTTATTTAAGGTCACTCCATACCTCTCCCACTGGCCATCACCCTAGCTTGGTTATTGTTCAATTGTGTTTCATTGTAGTTAAGCTATGATTTTCAGGCAAAGGAAGAACCGCTCGGCCAAGCTCGCATTTTTAAGGCTTTTTGGTTACAGGTATGTCTTTTTCTCCATCCATGAACCCACTTTGGTTATGAAATAGATATTGGCTCGGTGATGTGTGCGTCTGTGCTTTTCTTGAGACTGGAAACTATGTAGACTTGTGAGATTTCTCTAGAATGGTTAGTTGTGTGTATTCACTGTAAATGAAATGATTGGATAGTTGAGTCACGATTTCATTGATAATTTTGTGTGGTAGAATCCATTAAGGCTCTTTGTTGTCTTATGGGTTTTTCTTGGAGGGTTTCATTCGGTCCATACTTGTTGGTCATCTCCACATAGTTATTGTAAACATAACCATTAGTATTTGGTGGTTGTGTTTGATTTTGAACCACTATGGGTCACTGCTATTGTTTCACCTGGGTATGGGCTCATTTATGCTATTGGTTTCTGCACAATTGGTTGCAGTGGCTATTATGCCAAGACGCTTTCTTTAGGGATGGTTTCTATTTCATGGCTCTGTTTTATATCAACATTATTCGGGTTAATTGAGAAAACCACGAGGGTTATACCCTGCGTGTTCTCGGTGTTATTATGGATCAATATGAATCCCTTTCTCCTCTGTTCATAGTCTCTCCTATCTCATGAACTGTCACCCTATCTGCGAAATCATTGGTGATATGACCTGTGTGTCCACCATATGGTATCGAAAGTTTCTCACCTATTGTTGGTGGATGACTCCAGCCTCCCTGTGTTGGTCCACAGAGCGAACCTTTGATTACTCAAAGCCCATTTTGATTATTTAAAGCCTGGTTTTAATAATGGAACCAATTATATCATGTTGGGTATATTGTTGATTGTTATGAGTTGATGGGGTATCGTCAAAAATGGTTGATTGTTGGCTCGTCTCTGTTGATAATGTTGACAGTAGTTTTGGTTATTGGTATTTAGGCACTTCATTGTTTATTATAGCAGTCAAATCGATAGCTCAACATGGTTAATTGGTTAATTTGAGAAATTGGATTGGATACACAGTCGATGTCTCTTATATTTTAATAATTGGATTGTTAACCCAACATTAGTTTATAATTGATTAAGTCACAGCGATGCTCTGTGCGTGATGTGTTGGTATGTGTGGGTTTCCTACAACATGTTTAATTTGAATTGATGGTTGTTGTTATTGTGTGTTTTAATTGCCAATCGGGAGTATTACAATTTAAAGTCGTGATAGTTGTGACTTGGTTGTCCACTGCATATGGTTATGGATATCATTTGATTACACCATCAGAGATGGGAACGAGTTTTATAACAGTATGACTTCATTGCAATTTGATTATTAAATTGATTAGAGGGATGGAATCGGGCACGATTTTTGTGTCTGTGTTTGATTGAGGAAATAATTCATGGACAGTGGTTGGTGTTTTGATGTTGAACAGAGTGGAAACAAGTGACTTTGTGTTCATTGGAATTTTGTTTCAAAATTAAATGAAAGAAATGAAAGGAAACAGGATTCTTTATATAGGTTGTTTGGAAATCATATTATCTTGAGTATGATGGCACTGTGTAATTGAAAGTGTTAAGGATTTAAAAGTGAACAATGAGAAAGTTTAACACACATAAATGATTAAATTATACACACAATAATTGTTAATTGATTACAGTAATTGGTTAGTGTTGGTTCGTTGCATTGAATACAGAATGGTTTTATGGATTACTTAATTAATCTTTTGACCAGTATCCACTCTTTTCCCCTGTCATTATTTTAATTTTTGCTAATTAAAATCCCCTCACCTTCCCATATCCATTACTCACTCCATGTTCCTAAAATTTAATTACAGTTAAGAGGAGCTTTGTATTGTGACAGAAGATCACAGGGATGGATTACAATGATATGTTCTTTGGTTTACATTTCAGTTGATTGTTTGTTGTCTGTGAGTAGTAACCATGTTCTTTTTCCCCTCATTTTAACATTTTTCTCTCAATACAAACCCCTCGCATATCCCAGAACCTTTTTTCACCCCCTTCTCATTGACAACAGTTGAAAATTTTGTATGGATTGGATTGCATGAGTCTGATATGTTATTGAGCCAAAATTTATTTCATATTTTAAATGAGTTTTCATGTATGGTTGTTAAAGAAATTATTTTCTAGTCAATCATGCATACAGGAATGAGCCATGGCAGAGGTAACCAAGGAAGAGGTAATTGGAACAGGGGCCCGAGAAGGTCAATATTCTCCATTCACTTTGATGTTGACTCGGAAGAGTTAGGCCAACTATTTCAGTCTGGATTTTTCAACTGGATTGGGCAAGGAATGGTCCAACCTAGGCCTAAAGGGCCTCCCTTCCAAGCTCCATGAGACCCTAGTATTCTTGTTCCCCCTCATGTCTCATTGCAACTTGAGGTTCCCGAAAATGACGGATGGCAAGAGATTGTCCACCCGGCAGTCTCCCAAAATTGTGGTTGGCTCAATTTGGCTTTACCTGCTCCCTCGCCTATCAATCAGATTGTCCAATTTTCCCCTGTCCACTCACCGGTTTAGTCTTCCTATGTTATTAAAAGGTTGAAAACTGAGGCCCATCATGCACCTGAAAAAGGAAAAGCCATTGTTGCCCCTTCCTCACCCTCCAATGGCTCTGATAAATAAGTGTCCGTCTGGTTGCATTTGAGGGACGATTGTTCTCATGTGATCAGTGATATTAGGCCTAAAGGCTCAACAAAACCAAAGGAAAATTCAGAGAGATCAAAAGGTGACAGCAGCAACAAGGGAAATATCGCATCTAAGAGTGGAAAATATGGGTTTTAGGTTTTATTTTATTTATTGTTGATGATAGTTGACTTTAGAAATTTTTGACAGCATGTTATTTTTTGGATATATGGGTAATATATTTTGGAAATAATTTCAAAAATCATTGGATAAGTTGTCAAATATGAATGTGATGGTGGGAGTCACAAGAAGGGATGTTTTCTTTAATTAACTAGTTGTATTATGATTGTTAAAAACTAAAGGGAGTCACAAGGGGTCCCACCTACTAGTTATTATTTATTTAAAAACCATTATTATGATTTATTAATTTTCCCCCTAACTAAAAAGTTGGTTGAGCTTTTAGTTAACTTAACTAATGAAGTAGTTCAAGTACTTCAACCAATTCTAATTTTCTTAAAAGCAAAAGGAAGGGGAGGAGCAAAAGGGGGAAATAGAAGGAGAAACATACTAAGGTTTTCGTTTTGAGTTTGTGTTGAGATAGTTCAGTTTTCATTCATTCCTTAAGTTATCACAAGCCTAATTATTTTTTATGATAGCAGGGTCTTATTGTAGACAACAAGATTCAGGGCTAAATTACATCATTCAGACACATGTTTTTCAGAGGTGTTGATCTATCTTTGATAGTCTATGTAGACTTGTATGTTTGTGAATTAGTTTTCATGATTGAAAAAGGATATTGTGCAGAGTCGAGTGGGTAGCAATCTGTGGTAGGTTGATCCATCTTTTAGAGTTCAATTTTTTATCTTCTGTCAGAGGTCCTTTTGTATGTTTCAGTAGGGACGTCTAAGTTTGACTTCGGTCCAAAACTTATTCACGAAATTTTGTAAAGAGAATGACTCTTTGATGAATTGGAATGAAATAAAGGATTTCTTTATGTCTCATATGTCTTGATTATTGACATGGTGTCTTTACTTATGTCTCTATGATTATTTCAGCATCTTTTATGTTCATAAAAACACATAAATAATGAATTTTTCAGCAAGATTTTATTTATAAAACCCAGCCTAAGCACTTGTAATCAATACTTGTGAGTTAGGATATTAATTTTGATGGCTATAAACGTAGGGTGATATTCCTTTCTAGTTTTCTTTAGCCAAGCAGAATATGAAAATGCTTGAGTAAGATTAATTCATATATTTTCCTCAACATTTATTTCGCAACCATACTAGGGAGATATTCAATATCTCTCTAGTTAATTTTTATGCTTGATTTGCATCGAATACATCTATTTTTCTTATATTAATTCTTTAACTGATTTATTTATTAATGAATGTGTCTGTTGCAAGGCAGCCCAATATTGAGCCCGGTCTTCAAGACCAGACCAACATTGCTTTGAATTTGTTAAACACCATTTTAGACACTGCCAATACTCTTGTTGAGCTTAATCATTCATGGGCAGCAATTGAACAAGATATTAGTGCCCAAGAATGTTGGAAAGCTAGACGTAGACATCCTAGAAATCAGAAGTAACCTTCTTGTTCCTTCATTTTTGGCCTACTTTCATGTCCTTAGACTCTCGTGTTTCTAGAAGAAGAAGAGGATTATCACCTGAAATTAATCCTATTGTTGAAATAGGAAGAAGGAACGTTGTGTTGTCAACCCAACAAAGTAATCTAGGGAGAACTTTATCTGATTCATCCAGTTCATCCTTTTATCCCTCACCTATCATCCACAAGATGGAATCTAGTGGTGGCTTTGGTGGCACTAGAAGTGCTTACTCCTCTCAGTCTTCATCTTCGTCAGTGATTGGTAGCTTATATATCCATCATATCCCTTTCCAATCTACCATAAATCCCACCAAAGTCATTAAAAAGTATGGACTTTTTCAGTTTGAAGAAGACACCACAACCACACCGTGGCATGTGTCCTCTCCTCTTAACCTAGCAAATGTTACTCATCCACGTCCTAAATTCAAAGAGCATATCCCTAGGTTTTCAGGAAATAACATTGTCACTACAAATGAACACCTAGTGGAATTTTCTAATGCTTGTCACAACATAGGGGCTAATGACAACAATACTCGAATGCACTTATTCATCAATTCCTTGGAAGGAAAGTATGTGGCTGATTTATTTGACGTTCCTCCTAAGATTCTATCTTCTTGGGAAGAGTTAATCTATTGGTTCAGATCCCCTTATGGTAAATCTAAAATCCCAGCCGAGAAGTTACGGGAATACAATAACATCGCCTATAAGGATGGTGAGACCATCAAGCCCTTCAACTTATGTTTCACTAAGTTATACAATCAAATCCCTAAACTTATTCGACCTCAAAACCAATCCGCTTTCATGCATTACTACAATGCATTACCTTCCCCCTACCGTCATAGGCTTGAGGAAATATCCATTGATAATCTTGGTTCTACTCTGCATACTTGTTTAGAGTATGAAGAACAACTTGAAAGAATAGGTCTTCCCCAGAGAGAATTGATTAAACAGATAGACATGTCCACCCTCTTATAGCTAGTACAAGATATGAATAATCATATGATAGAGTATGAGAGAAAAGGAAATGTCTCCCCTCTCACCCCTATAGCTTCATCCTCTTCTGCACCCCCCTTTAGAAGACATTATTGTACCTTTCAATATCTATCGTCCACATATCCCCGACAATACAGAATCTTGGCAATCCTTTATTATATCTTGGGATTATATCTATGAGGTACCTTTCATTTATTATTGTACCTTTCAATATCTATCGTCCACATAACGATGAGAGCATTTGTGTTTTCATTCAAAATGAACCTTTTAATCCCAAGGAAATTATATCCATGCAAGATAACAAGATTCCCAAGGGCTTGAATCCTCTAGAGATTTTGTTTTCATCGAGTGATGTAGGAAATAAAGAGACATAGAAAGAAGAGGAGTCAAAAGGGAAGGTGGGTGAAACCATCTCCTTGAACATTGGGACACCCAAAGCTCAAAAGAATGTTAAAATAGGTGCCAAATGTTCAGATGAAGAGAAAATGAATTTTTCCAAGCTACTTGGTGAATTTCAAGATGTTTTTGCTTTGTCTTATGAGGATCTTCGTGGTTTTGATCCTAGTCTTATTCAGCATGACATCCCCATCAAGGAAGGCATAAAACCAATTAGGCAAAAACAGAGACCTATCAACCCTGCACCGGAAGCCACTATTTGAAAAGGATTGGAAAAAATCTTGAAGGCTGATATCATCTTTCCAGCCAAATATTCTAAATGGGTTTCAGATTTGGTTCATATCTACAAAGCCACTAAGCATGTCAGATTTTGCATTGTTTTCACGCATTTAAGCGGGTGATTATGAAAGTTTTTTTTCCTCTCCCTAATATAGAAATGATTTTGCAGCGAATCGTAGGGACATTGATGATTCCCTTACTTGATGTTTTTTCCAGTTGCAATCAAATCAAGGTAAAAGGGGTAGATTCTTACAAAACCACCTTTATCATTGATTAGGGTACCATGACTTATGAACATATGCTTTTTGGCTTACCTGACACAAGTACCACTTTTAAAAGACCTATACAAATAACTCTTCATGAATTGATCAGTATTCATATCTATCTTGATGATCTAATTATATACATTAAAGGGTTGTTAATTACCTCAGAGTTTCAAGTGTTATTTATGGGTCCCTTCAAAATTTCTTTTGTCCTGGATACTAACTCTTACATTCTAAAGGATTTACAGAAGCAATTTTTTTCCTACAGCACTAACGGTTCTCACTTGAAACATTATGTGGGACCAACTTGAAAAGTTCTAACATTGTTTGGATTTTCTATATATTAACATTCTAGCTCTGCTTTCATCTTTCCACAATTTTTCATTTTCGCTTAGAGTAGTTTGATTTATGTTTACTGTTTTCAACAATTTCCTGCTTCTTTTACATTTCTGTCATTTTATTTTTTGTTGTTTTAAATTTTGAAATTTTAATTATGTTATGGTTTTCATTGCTTTTTCATCTTGTAGTTGATTTTGGTCAAGTTGTTGGATCAGTTCCGCCACAGTGACACTCCTGCAAGATATTGCTAGTCAATAGCAATCAAGCTTACATAGTTGTTGCGATGTCCCACTGAAAGCACTTGAATTTGTTATTTTCTTTCACTGTTGTCTTTTAAAGAAATTGATTATGTCTCGCTTTCTCTTTCCATTTATTCATCCATTTGAGAATTTAAAAGAGTAGATTATGGTTGAACGATTATGCACCCAATGATAAACCCCCTCATACTTAACATTTTTCATGAGTTATTCCCAAATTCCTAGTCATTCTTCCATTAAATCCACTCACTTCCCTCTATTGCATAATCTTCCTGGTTATATCTTTTTGACCTTCTGTTCTTGGTATGTGAAACCATGAGTTCTGAGTTCTAAATCTGTTAAAAACAAATTTCCCTGTGGATTCGTCAGTTTGTTGACAATAAAAATTGCAACGAGGATTTTTCCTGCAAAGTATTGCTAAAAGTCTATTATTATAAGCTAACGATATATAGAATACTAGTAGGTGGGACCCCCTTGTCATTTGGAGGATCAAATCTGGTTCTTATTTGATGTTTGTGTTGTTGTTTGACACTACTTACAGGTTTGAGCATGATTGAGGTTCAAATGTTGGTTCTATTCGCAACAAATGAGTGATGGATAATTCATGCTATGTGTCGGTTTCTTTACTCTAGATTCTCAATTCCATGTCACGAGTGATTATGTGAATTTTTGTTTCTATGCTAATTGCGCCATGATCTATTACATATTACACCTACACAAAACATATGTTAGTCATGGATAAGGATAAAATAAATATGAAAAAAAAACTAAGGAATAAATTAAACTATGCTACTATGCTACTATGCTACACTACATGCATTGAAATTAAAGGATTGTTGTTAAGTCCTAGCTAACAGGGTGAGTGGCTATACGATTTATTGAGTTATATGGAAACACATGTGATATGCGTTATGGTGTGGTTGGAAATGGTTAATGTGACATAGGGTGGCGTATTTGGCAAGTAATGGATGTTGGTTTCGATGCATGGATTAATGAAATGGTTGGTTGGCGCGTACTAAGTGATTGAATGATTAAAGGATGGAAGCGACATGCATTTAATGCACGTCACTCCATACCTCTCCCACTGGTAGACAACCTAGCTTGGCTATTTTTCAATTGTGTTTTGTTGTGGTTAAGCTCTGATTTCCAGGCAAAGGAAGAACTGCTTTTTGGTTACAGGTATGTCTTTTTCGCCATCCATGAACCCGCTCTGGTTATGAAATAGATATTGGCTCAGTCATGTGTGGTTCTATGCTTTTCTTGATACTAGAAACTATGTAGACTTGTGATATTTCTCTGGAATGGTTGGTCGTGTGTATTCATTGTAAATGAAAGGATTGTATAGATGAAGTCATGATTTCATTGATAATTTTGTGTGGTAGAAGCAATGAAGGATCTCTATTGTCTTATAGGTTTTGCTTGGAGGGTTTCATTCAGTCCGGACATGTTGGTCATCTCCACACAGTTCTTGTAAACAAAACCATTTGTATTTGGTGGCTATGTTTGATTTTGAACCACCATGGGTCACTGCTATCAATATGAAGCCTTTGCTCCTCTGTTCATAGTCTCTCCTATCTCGTGAACTGTCACCATGTCTACGAAGTTATTGGTGATATGGCCTATGTGTCCACCATATGGTCTCAAAAGTTTCTCACCTTCTTTTGGTGGACAACTCCAACCTCCCTGTGTTGGTCCACAGAGCGAACCCTTGATTACTCAAAGCCCATTTTGATTATTCAAAGCCTGGTTTTAATAATGGAACCAGTTATATCCTGTCGGGTATATTTTTGATTGTTATGAGTTGATGGGGTATCATCGACAGTGGTTGATTGTTGGATCATCTCTATTGATAACGTTGACAGTAGTTTTGGTTATTGGTATTTAGTCATTGCATTATTTATTATAATGGTTAAATCGATAGCTAAGCATGGTTAATTGGTTAATTTGATAAATGGGATTGGATACACAATTTTTGTATCTTATATTGTAATAATTGGATTTTTAACCCAGCATTAGTTTATAGTTGATTAAGTCACAACGATGTTTCATGCATGATGTGTTGGTATGTGTGGGTTTCCTACAACATGTTTAAGTTGAATTGATGGTTGTTGTTACTGTGTGTTTTAATTGCCAATCAAGAGTATTGCAATTTAAAGTCGTGATAGTCGTGAATTGGTTTTCCACTGCATATGGTGATGGATATCATTTGATTACACCATCAAAGATGGGCACGGGTTTTATAATAGTATGATTTCATTGCAATTTGATTATTAAATTGATTAGAGGGATGGAATCAGGCACGATTTTTGTGTCTGTGTTTGATTGAGGAAATAATTCACGGATAGTGGTTGATGTTTTGATGTTGAACAGAGTGGAAACAAGTGATTGTGTGTTCATTGGAATTTTGTTTTAAAATTAAATGAAAGAAATGAAAGGAAACAAGATTCTTTATATAGGTTGTTTGGAAAGCATATTATCTTGAGTATGATGGAACTATGTAATTGAAAGTGTTAAGGATTTAAAAGTGAACAATGAGCAAGTTTAACACACAGAAATGATTAAATTATACACAGTAATTTTTAATTGATTACAGTAATTGGTTAGTGTTGGTTCGTTGCATTGAATACAGAATAGTTTTATGGATTACTTAATTAATCTTATGAACAGTATCCACTCTTTTCCCATATCATTATTTCACTTTCTTCTAATTACAATCCCCTCACCTTCCCATATCCATTACTCACTCCTTGTTCCTAAAATTCAATTACATTTAAGAGGAGATCTGTATTGTGACAGTTTAAGATCACGGGGATGGATTACAGTGATATGTTCTTTGGTTTACATTTTAGTTGATTGTTTCTTGTCTGTGAGAAGTAACCATGTTATTTTTCCCCTCATTTTAACATTTTTCGCTCAATACAAACCCCTCGCATATCCCAAAACCTTTGTTCACCCCCTGCTCATTGACAACAGTTGAACAATTTGTATGGATTGAATTGCATGAGTCTTATATGTTACTGAGCCAAAATGTATTTCATATTTTAAAAGGGTTGTCATGTATGGTTGTTAAAGAAATTATTTGTTAACCAATCATGCATACAGGAATGATATTTTTCAGCTGAGGTAGCCATGGAAAAGGTAACTGAGGAAGAGGTAATTGGAATAGGGGCCCGAGAAGGCCAAGATTTTCCTTTCACTTTGATGTTGACTCGCAAGAGTTAGGCGAGTTATATTAGGATGGGATTTTCAATTGGATTGGGCAAGGAATGGTCCAACCTAAGCCTGAAGGTCCTCCCTTCCGAGCCCCATGAGCCCCTAGTATTCATGTGCCCCCTCATGTCTCATTGCAACCCAAGGTTCCCGAAAACTATGGATGGCAAGAGATTGTCCACCCGGCAGTCTCTCAACATCGTGGCTGAACAATCAGATTGTCCAAGTTGCCTCTGTCCACTCACTAGTTCAGTCTTCCCATGCTAGTAAAAGGTTGAAAATTGAGGCCCAACATGCCCCTCACAAAGGAAAAGTCATTGTTTCCTCTTCCTCACCCTCCAATGGCTCTAATAAATCTGTGTCCTCCCAGATGCATTTGAGGGACGATTGTTCTCCTGTGATCAGTGAGTTTAGGCATAAAGGATCATCACAGCCAAAGGAAAATTTAGAGAGATCAAAAGGTGACAGCAACAACAAGGGAAAGATCGCATCTCAGAGTGGAAAATATGGGTTTTAAGTTTTTTCAGAAATTTTGGACAGCGTGTTATTTTTTGGATATATGGGTAATATATTTTGGAAATAATTTCAAAAATCATTGGATAAGTTGTCAAATATGAATGTGATAGTGGGAGTCACAATGAGGGATGTTTTGTTTAATTAACTAGTTGTGTTATGATTGTTAAAAGTTAAATGGAGTCATAAGGGGTCCCACCTACTAGTTATTATTTATTTAAAAACTCTTATTATGATTTATTACTTTTACCCCTAACTAAAAACTTGGTTGAGATTTTAGTTAACTTAACTAATGAAGTAGTTCAACTACTTCAACCAATTCTAATTTGCTTAAAATCAAAAGGAAGGGGAGGAGAAAAAGGGGGAAATAGAAGGAGAAGCATACTAAGGTTTGCTCTTTGAGTTTGTGTTGAGTTAGTTCAGTTTTAATTCATTCCTTAATTTATCACAAGCCTAATTATTTTTTATGATAGCAAGGTCTTATTGTAGACAGCAAGATTCAGGGCTAAATTACATCATTTAGACACTTGTTTTTTAGAGGTGTTGATCTATCTTTGATAGTCTGTATAGACTTGTTTGTTTGTGAATTAATTTTCATGACTGCTATTGTGCAGAGTCGAGTGGGCAACAATCTGTGGCAAGATGATCTAGCTTTTAGAGTTCATTTTTTTTATTTTATGTCAAAGGTCCTTTTGTATGTTTCATCGGGGACGTCTAAGTTTGACTTTAGTCCAAAACTTCTTCACGAAATTTTGTAAAGAGAATGACTCTTTGATGAATTGGAATGAAATAAAGGATTGCTTTATGTCTCATCTGTCTTGATTATCGACTTGGTGTCTTTACTTTTTTCTTTATATTTATTTCAGCATCTGTTATGTTCATAAAAACACATAAATAATGAATTTTTCAGCAAGCTTTTATTTATAAAAACCAACCTAATCACTTGTAATCAATACTTGTGAGTTAGGATATTAATTTTAATGGATATAAACGTAGGGTGATATTCTCGTCTATTTTTATTTAACCAAGAAGAATCTAAAAATGCTTGAGTAAGATTAATTCATATATTTTCCTCAACAAGGTGCAATCCAGAGCCCGCACAGATGCGACTAACTTGGAGGTGGATAGGGGAGTCACTAAAATGTTACAAATCACATGCGACCAACTAAGCTCAGAGAAAGAAAACGCGGATAATCTAGAGCAAGGGCTAAGAACGGTATATTATTGCATCCCAGATAGCACGCAAGCACTAGAGAGGAGCGCAGAGGAGAAGATAAAAAATATTTCACAAACAATTGAAGGATATAAGAAGGAAATCAAGAATCTAAAATAAAATATTAATCATATGACTCCTCTGGAGGTTTGAGAACATAGGGAACAGAAATCCACACTCCAAATAGAAGATACGGAAAAAGAAGCGAGGGAAGTTGCAGAGCTATTCGACAGAATCGTGCAGATCTGGACCATTTTAGAAGAAGATGAAAGGGTCCAACAGTGGTACCAACAAGAGGAGAAAATCAGCGCTACCATACAGGAGCTAAAGCAATGGCAGAAAACAATGAGTATTATGGAGATCTTGAAGGGCACTCAAGAAATGAAGACTTTGCAGACAGAGTTAAATACAACACAGACAAATAAGAAAGAAAGACAATCACAATTGGAACCCCTCCAGGAAAAAGAAGCACAGATGATTGCACAGCTGGAGGAAGAGAAGATGAGCATGGCACAGGCACAGTCATAGGGCGCAACATTACTACAAGAAGAGATAGCAGCATAGACAGTCGAGGCGCTAATAGACAAAGATGCGTAGATGAGGAAAAAGGGAAAGGATCTAGCAAAGAAGTTCCACAGTTTGGAAAAGGTGGTACAGGGAGTGCGCACCACCTGAGTGGCTCGGGATGAGCCACATGTCAGTGTTGGGGGTCTGTTGGGCGCAGGTCTATTTTGAGAAGGAAGTCTATTTTGGGTGCAGGCCTATCTTTGGAGAAGGATCTTTTTTGGGGAAATAATTATTTTTTGAAAGGAAGACCTAATTTTGGAGCATGTGCAACAGGTGGCAAGAAAGAAACATGCAGAAAAAGAAGGAAAATCAGCATGCAGGAGGAAAAGCAACGTGGTGCGCATGAAGAAAAGCCTAACCATGATAGGGTTAGGGGTTTTTATAAGGATTGTAACATCTATAAGCCTATAAAATAATATAAATAAGGACTTAGGAGGTCTAGGTAAAGTGGGTATGTGACAGAGGGATGAATATGAAAAAAGGTGTGAGAGAGAGAGAGAGATATAGAGAGGTCAGTTAATATCATAATAGAGAGAGTTGATTACTATGACTTTGTGGGTTGTTTAATATAATAATTCTTGTAGAAGATTCAAATAAGGTAGTCTATGAAGGTTAGGTCACGGGATGAGGAGCCTGGTGTGATCTAGTCTGCCTCATAGAGGGTTCTTACCCTCAATCTTGATTATGTTACTGAAGATGTATTGCATGCAATGCAAAATTTTGCAGCAGGTTAAATAAAATAGAAGAGAAGCCAGATCTTTGCAGGCGTAGCCCTTTGTTATTAGATAAATCGATAGGTGTAGACACTAACTGATCTCCCTAGATCCACCTGGATCTAGAACAAAACAGGACAGGACATGACTCTTTCTCTAAGTTCCAGTCATCGAATCTACTACCGAGAATGAATGAGTAACATACCTTTATATCGCTTCCTTAGGTCTCTGTTGTTCCTACTTCACTCTGGTGCTCTTGTGAAATCAGGTCCAAGACAACAAAAACCAACCAAAGTGAATATAACAAAATATATTCGATGTCAACCTATGCATATGATCAAGGAGTTATGCAATAAAATAAGAGTGATTTTATGGGAAAGGGACATACCATTGTATTATATTAAATGAAAGTAGAAGATACAACCAGATCGTCTTGATGTCGCAAGATTCCTTTCAGTGATCCTTGGTTCCAACACACACACTTGCATGAAGAAGATCCAGTACAACTTGATAGACAAATAGAGTCTTCAAGGTTCAATCCAAACAGATTTCTTCACACAATTCTCTCATCAATTCTTCATTCAATCTTTCTTAACCTCTTCCTTGAGAAACCTTTCATTATATAGGAGAATGAGAGATGGTTAAAGGGATGAGGATGATCCCACTAAATCTGAGAATTTGGTAGGATGCCAACCATGTGAATGCCAACTCATTTTCTAGAATATACTCTTCTAGAACCTTCGTAACTTCCTCTTCCTTTCAATCTTCAAAACAGGTCCGCACCCTACCTATAGAGCAGACTGCGAACATCTCGCAATCTAGGTATAGGGTTGCCTGTGAGAATCAAGATTCTCGCACCCTGCAACATAGTCAACCTACGAACTCATCTTAAAAATATGTTATGTGGAAGAATATAGCATACATTTTTCTCAGGCAAAAAGTCTTTATGAGATCCTGAACACATTACTGTAGAGACATCACCAAAGTGACCAAAATAATGTGTAACAGAATGCCCCCCAAACTATGAGGCTGGAACTCATGACAGCCGAAGTACTTTGTGAAATGCGTGTGTATGTCAGAAACAAGGAGCGCACCTAATCGGAAACCTGTAAACAACCAAGCATCTACATAATATAATACCAGTTCTGAGGTAGGCATTCCCATGCTCAGATCACAAATGAATGAAATCATAAACATAGGCCATGGCCACCAATCATACACCGTGGATCCATTTCGCCAAAATTCTACATCGCCACCAGGAATACACTTTGGATCTATGTTAGAAGACTCAAATTAAGACATAGCCACGTGACATACAAAGTGGATCTATGTGTCGATACAAATCACACATACTCCATCGCAGCCTAGATCAAAAAGATGAGACCCAGGGTCTTTAATCCCGTCACCTGAAAGTACGAATCTAGCCATGTGATTACATGTGTTGAAGTCGAACATGGTAGAAACCACTCGATTATCGGTCATTGATGAAAATCATTAACAAGTACGAAGTAAATCATCATTGATGTCAATAACTCCCAAGGTACCGAAGTACANGTGAATGAATGAGTTGAAGTCAAACATTAGATGGAATCTCTCGATCAGGGATCAATGATGTGAAACCCCTGTTGAAAGCGAAGAGACCTGCCATTAAGGCATGCATGTTCCAAGGTACTAAATGATTTCTAAGTCTTATTCCCAGATAATGAGTTGGATTCGATGGAAAAAGACTCGTCAAAGGAGGGCCTTGATGTATCCCCCACCAATGACATGAAATAAGTAACAGATTTTGAGGGTGAATCAACGTATGAATATGAGTTGAAACGGACACAGGGAAGGCTGACATAGTAAGAATGGACAACTGTAGATGGCCGACCCAATGGAGGACTTGTTTGAACTTCTCTTGAACATATGAATGACACGACAAAGGACTTGGCAGCACTGACTCAAAGATGACCCAAGATATGACCTTGTAGCAAGTCGGACCATAGACAAATGGATTTCTCAACCCCAATTCAAATGATGAATACGGGGTGTCATGTTCAAGAGTGACGCTTACTGCCATTAATACGAATATGAAAACGCATCCCTTTCCCAAAATTTCCCCCACCATTTCTGGCGAGTACCTCTTTATTTTTACACAAGCTTGAGGAGGATAACATATTCTTGTCGATGTATGCTCATCCTTCGGACAAGTCCATCGAAGTACATTTAACGAACCCTAAGAAGGAGTGGTTCGGTACCGTAAGGTCCTTTTGATGTTTGTTTAACGAGTAGAAAGACATAAAACTCGGGGGTTTTTCATGTTTTGAGAGTCTGAAAAACACTTAAAGAGAACTCTCCCAATTCCTTTTTCATAAATGAGTTCGACGAGACTGAAAAAGTGATAAACTATCACCCGTCGAACATTTTCTTCAAATACTTTAACGAGCGTGAAAAGAACAAGATTGCTCGGCAATCTTTTCGTTTTTTTGGAGCGTGAAAAGAGATTAAAGGATACTCCCTTGAATTCATCGTTTTCGTGTTACCATGACGAGTACGAAAAGACGAGAAAAAGTATACTCGGTTGCGTTCTCATGTATTTTCGAGCACGAGAACGAACGAAGAATGAGCTCGAGGTTTTTCCTACAAAAACCCTAAAAAAGTAGTCGTACATGTGACAAAAAAATAAAAAATACTCGTACACCGTCGTTCGGACTTCGAAGTCACTATATCTGCAAAAAACCATACTCACAAGGCTATTAGGGTATTAGGTTTTTTAAACAAAGCAATAAAAATAATATAAAAAATCAACAAGAAATAGTAAAAAGTGAATAAATATGAGTGAAAAAACCTTTTTTACCATTTCATTGTTACTTTGCCAAAACATTGTCCAACATACCTCATTTTTTCCCAAATTTCTTTTCTCGATTGCGGGAGGTACAAGAGATCATTCGGAAAACGGTTTCAGCCAACGAGGTAATCTCCTAATTTTCCAACTTTTCCATGGTTTACTTTTGATTTTTATTGGCAATTTTAGAGTTTTGAGTCCATTTTAGGGTCGGTAGATGCGCTCAATAATTCTCGCAAGTGGGCCATTCGGGACCTGCAAGAATCTAAGATTTTCGCAAGTGGGCTTCAGTGCACCTGCGAGAATCTCGCACTATGCAAAAGCTTCACTTGCGAGGGCCGAAAAATAGATTTTTGTGTGTGGTTTTGCTCAATAAAAAATTATGCGAGAGGTTAAAACAAGTTGTTGACTTCCTTCTCATGGCTCCATTGTAGGTGTTGACCATCACGATGTTGGAATGGAGGGAAAGAGAACACGAGGAGGATGATTCCATTGCCGAGAATGATCCTAGTACAGTCGTTGCCCTCCGAGAATGTGGGATCTTAAAAAAATTTAGGATCCCGGGCATGAAAGCCCAACTCAGATTGTTAGAGTACCTGGTCCACATGTGGGATGTGGATCAACATTTATTTCACGTATGGATCCACACGTTGACACTAGATATCGAGAATATGTATTTTCTGACAGGGTTGTCACGACGTGGATACCATGCTACTTTGACTGGAGGTAGAGGCGACGGACTTCCTATGAGAGAGTATGTTCACTGATATTGTGTTCCCGGGGCAGAGAGAAGCAAGGGTAAGGTTGACATTTGGGGGGTCAAATATTTGACCTTACGGACTATCTTGTTTACCATTGCATGCATGGCTGGGAGTGTGGCTCCGCACATGGCTCTCCAGAGCTATTTCCAATATGCAATAGAGTTCACATAGCCTCAGTTTTTCAACTGGTTGGACACAGTTCTCCGTAGTATGAAGAGGAAACTGAGAAAGTGCATAAGGGGTGACCTGAAGAAGTTCGGGTACGGGTCACTTTTGGTGTCATTCTTCCTCGAGAAGGTCCCACTGCTGCGACTACAGGTAGATTGGGGTTTACCAGCCCCACGGGATCTGAGGATGCTGAGGTGGTGTAACCTCATGGCTCGGCATGTAGCAGGGCCTATAATCAAGTATAATGATTCATTTTTTGATTGGTTAGGCCCCAGATGTTGATGATCGATGACTACGTATATGCCAGTTTATATTTTCGAGGAGATCTAGATTTTGTCCTGCCTGAGGATGCTCAGTGGGGTGACTTGGGTGAGAAGTACACATTTTGTTCTTTTTTAATGTTTTTGCAAATTTTATTATATAAAATGTTTTTATGTTTATCCAAGGACTAATCAAAAAAATTATTTTGATGACACGGATGTGGGGCCGTATCGACCTCTTGGAACGTCTCCTATTCAGAGGTGAGGAGAAGCGGCTCTAGTGGCAAGATGGGATGTCGAGGACTATGAGGCAGTGGAACAGAACTTAGAGGGGTTGACTACAGATGTCCCGGACATCGCTATTGGGGAGATCCTGAGACGTTATCAGCGCCATACTGTGGGCGTGTCTAAGTCTCTCAGTTGACTGCTCTGTAGGGTAGACCGAGTAGTTGTATGTTATCGTGAGCGTCATCCGTGATGCTATTTTGTGGAATCTATGGGCTTCATATTTTGAGATTTTGATATTTGGACAGAAACTTTTTGTAAAATCTTTTGATTGTTATATACATATATACGGTTTCTACTGGCTTATTTTGTGTTGTATAATACATGTGATGTGTGATTGGTTCACAAATGTCCCAAATGTCTGTCTAACACATAATTAGCTAAGGCATCAGTCAATGTATTTAGACATCTAGGAATGTGGTGATATTCGATATAATCAAAATAACGTTCCAAGAGGTGAATTCGTAAATATACTCGTAATAAAGTAGGACTTCGGATAGCATAGACATTACTTAACTGTAGTACTACTAGTTGTGAATCGACTCGTACAACCATGTGGCGGATATCAAGCCAAATAGCATCAATCAACAACTCGATGATGGCACTATATTATGCGATATGATTGGTTACACGACCGAGGCACACACCTCATAGACCGATAAGTTCATTTGTAGGTGCATAAATTTCCCATGCAACAAAAGCAAGGTTCTGAGTACTACGACTAGTGCCATCGGTGAAGCCAATGTGGGGTAGCGAAGACTTCAACATCTGGAAACCAAGCACAATGCAAGATAATCGATCAAGGGCAGAGACCAAATAACGAAAAAGCATACTAAAGTAACACACAAAAATTATGATACAATAAAATACAAGCACTCATGCACAGGTGATCTTAAGCATAGCACTTCTTTAAGTACAACCCATTTCTGGGTTCACTCAAAGGGATACCGTCGTAGTCCACCAACTCGTAAGCTCCTTTCTCCAACACTCATCTGACGATATAAGGACCTCTCCACATAGCTTCAAATTTTTCGGATCATAGCATATCCCGATCTTGTTCGTAAAGGAGAACCAGATCACCTTCGGAGAAAACGTGTGGCTTGACATGTTTTTCATATTGGGCTTTGACGCATTTCTTCTGGGCTTCTATAACTAGGGTGGCATTGCGATGGGTTTCATCTAGCTGCATGAGATACAATAGACGCTCTTCTTCGGCAGAAGTGTTTGGGAGAAGTTCGACGGCTAGTTTTAGAGAAGGTATCTCACATTCAATCGGCAAGATGGCTTCTAGACCATAAACTAATTGGAAAGGTGTAAACCCGGTAGCAGACTTAACGGATGTCCGGTAAGCCCACAATGTTGAAAACAACATTGTGTGCCAACTCGTTTTGTGAATCCCTATCATTTGTCGAAGCATAGTAATGAGAACTCTGTTTATTGCTTCAACTTGGTTGTTGGCTTGTGGGTAATAGGATGTTGAGTTTTCATGGCAAAGACCCAACTTTTCGGTGAATTCAGACATCATGAAGTTTCTAAAGTGGCTACCGTGATCAGTAATGATAGCTTGAGGAACACCAAATCGAGGAATGATGTGATTGAATATGAATAATGTTGCAGTCTTTCCTGTATTTTCGAATGTTGGCATCACCTTGGCCCATTTCATAAAATAATCTACGGCTACAATAATGTATCCATGCCCCCCGGACGAGTGAGGGTGACATGTCATGAAATCGATACCCCATTTTGCAAAAAGACCAACGGAGACCATAGGGTGTAGAGGAGCAGGGTGTGATCGTATTTTGTTGTTGTAGGTTTGGCAAGCGTGGCATTTTTGGACAGGGATTATACAATCATTGAATAAAGAAGGCCAAAAATACCTCGCTCATAAGATCTTCTGGGTAGTAGCATACCCATACATGTGACCACCACATGCTCTAGAATGGCAGTCATTCAGGGCTTTCTCGGCTTCGTCAAATGTGAGACAGTGTCGAAAAACAGCGTCAATCCCACGACAATAAAGAGTATCACCGAGGATAATATACTGACGGGCTTGGTAGCGTATTCGACGGTGGTCAGTGCTAGAAAAATCGGGCCAGAAATTCTGGGTCTGGAGATATATGATGATATCCCCATACCAAAGTTCATTGAAACTGATCAGGAAAAAGGATTCATCAAGTAATGAATCCTCTGCTAACTTTTCCGTCTCAAAACAGGGAAGGTCGCATATCAACTCAGCAAACACCAAGGATTTCTTGGACTTAGCGCGTTCGAATTCTAAGTCAAACTCCTGGTGTATTATGATGCATTTGGATTATTTTCCCCCTAGCAATTGGCATGTAAGAATGTGTTGCATAGGGTTTCAGTTGGAAATCACAGTAGTCTTGTGTAAACGGATATTGTGCCAGAAACATTGAACAACTGGGACGGCGGCCAAGGCCAATTTTTCAACATGTAAATACTTGGTTTCAGTATTCATGAGACTCTGAATAAAATAATAAATGACATGTTCATCATGAGAATCATCCTCCTGGACTAGAACCATAGCAATGGTAGAGTATGAGGCTGTGAGATACAGGAAATAATCTCGACTGTAATCAGGTGGGAAGAGTAGTGGGATACGAGTTAAAGACAGTTTCAAAGCTTCGAAAGATTTGTTAGCAGTGGTATCCCATACGAACTCAGAACCTTTCTTGAGAAGTCGAGTAAATCCAAGAGTTAACTCGGCATAGTTTGGGATGAAACGACGTAGAAAGTTTTCCTTCCCTTGCAAACTTTGTAGCTGGTGAAGTGAGGAAGGATGAGAATCGCCTCAACCTTTAAAGGATCTACCCTGATCCCTTGACGTGAAACAATAAATCCTATAAGTTGGCCAGATTCTACACAAAAAACACATTTGTGGCGATTCAAGCGTATATGGTAAAACCGACAGCGAAGGAAAATGGCACGGAGGTGTGTTGGATGATCTACACGGCGCATGGAATGAGATGGTAAGTCATTGAGATATGGCTGCACAATGTGCTTTATATCATGAAAGTCATAAGACATAGCACGTTGAAAATTTGCGTCGGCATTCTTTAAACCGAATGGAAGTTTCCGGTAGGCGAAAGTTCCCCAAGGACAAATAAAAGCGGTCTTGTGTTGGTCTGCGGGTATGATATTGATTTGATTATATCTGAAGAAACCATCCATCAGAGAGAAGATTTCACTTCTGGCACAATCGTCGACGATCTGGTCAACAAAGGGGGTAGGAAAGTTGTCTTTAGGACAAGCTTTATTAATGTCTCTATAATCAACGCACACACGGATCGTACCTTGTTTCTTGTTAATCGGAACAAGATTGGAAACCCAGTCAGTTAGAGCCACAGGGTAAATAAAGCCAGCTTTGAGAAGTTTCTCAACTTCAAGCTTGATAGTGGCTGCTTTACATGGGTGGACCGAACGAAGTCATTGTCGTATGGGTTTAGCGCTTGGGTATGTCTTAATCTCGTGTGCAACAATGTCGGGGTCAATACCCAGCATTTCTTCATAGCTACATGCGAATATGTCATAAAATTCTTGGAAAAGAGACTTGTAGGTGACAACTTCATCATGGGAACACGAAGCTCTGATATGAACATTTTTGGCAACTCCAGTTTTTATGGATATGTCGAGGGGGGTGGTGGGTGAGATATTACTTAAGTTCCCTTCGTAGAACAGATCGTGTGTAGACTCGAGAACGGTAGAAATGACCACCATGGTCAACAAAGTCGAGATCCGTTGGTAACTCTCAATGGTGTGTTTTTCCAGGAAGAGAATGGAACGATGATGTCCATCATCCCAAGGAGTATCTTCAATGGACATAGCAGACATAATCATCTTGTCGGTAGGAAAAATGATGTGGAATGGATCTGGGGATAACTCGCCAAGAGAGGAGGTAGAAGGGGTGTCCGATTGAATGGCTTGATAAGCCGACTTGATCAGGCTCAAAGGCATTTGGTCACCATAACGAACATGATCATCGAGGTTGGGTACTATCCATGGGTCATAAGACATAGGGGTTTCGCGAAAAGAGGTGGAGATCATGTTGATCGAGGCGACAAACAAATGTGGAACATCGGGAGGTGGAATGGGGAAAGTACCCATCAAAGAGGAATATTTAAGAAGACCCACACCGACATTCTCATATCCGGGGGGGGTTTGCAATAAAAGGGACGTTTTCGATACGTGTATCAGAGTTGAAGAAGGCCAATTGGTCCACCGTAATGAATTTTCCTTGATGTGGGAAATATACGACACAAAAAAGAGTGGACACAACTACACGCATGGAATCAATCTAGCTATGGCCAAGTAGAAGGTTGTAATTGAGAGGAGCGTCAAAAACCTCCACTTCAATGTTGATCATTTTTCCTTCTAACATAATAGGCAATGAAGGGAGAACACCGTAAGGCTTAAAACCAAACCCATTCAAGGCTTTGAGAGTGTTGTGGGATTCAATTAAAGGAGGAGAGTCGATGGCTTTCTAGTAGGTAATAGACATGACACACGTCGAGGCACCCTCATCAATAAATGTTCTACAAATGTTCTTGTCGGAGAAAATAACTTGTATTTGGAATGCGAGTTGAGGGGGTAACCATGGAATGTGATCTTCCAAGTCAAAAATTATTAAATTTGTATCATTAGGGTCGATTCCACCAATAGATTTCAGCAGTGCCTTCCATTGTATAGGACAACTCTAAAGGACTTTGAGAGCTGACATCACGGATGGTGCTTGGGACAGATCTTCGACAATACTGTAGTTCTGGGTAGCACATGCATGAGGATTGAAAGCAGATTTTTGGACAACACCCTTTGGGGGGGGCGAAGAACTGTATCTAGGCTCGATCATTTGAGATCAAGAGGATCGTTGGTAGGTGGAGTTGTGGGAGATGGTTGGACCTACGAAGGAGGTATTTCATTAACCTTCTCTTTGGAAGAAGAATAATCTTTGGCTTGAGTGGTAAGTGTGATGTCATTTTTCTTTGAATCACCTATACACATTAAGACATAGGATGTAGTGGAGGGGGAAGGTTGGTCATGAATGACCAATTGGGCCTGTTGTTGAGAAGGGAAGGGTTGTGACAACACGGTCGGAGTAGGTAGTTTCGGGGTCCCTTGAAGGAACTTAGTAACCTCGGCTCGTCTTGGACAATCCTTAGTGTAGTGATCATCACCACAGATAATACAAGGGTATCGGGGTTTGCACTTATCCTTATCGTTAACAGGTTGTGTTTTGGTCTTCTCAGATTGTGGATTATTTTTATCCTCCTTGTTCTTACCCTTCCCTTTTTTGGATTTATTTTTTCCGGCAGGGCTAGATTGAACAAAGTTCACCTCAGAAGTCTTGTCGGTGGGAGGGGTAGGAGACAGAGCATTTTGAACATTAGAAGAAACGGATTTTGGGTTGTTGCTAGAGGCTTGGACGGAATGGGGTTGGGCATGGAAAGTGCCAATCACATCGTCAGCTGCATGAGAAGCAGCAGGAGTAGTTGAAGTAGCAGAAGTAGAAGTACAAGGTGCGTCAAGGAGTAAGTCGTAAAGAGTACCCGTTTGTGAGTAAACGAGGTCGAGGTATTGAGCACGACTGATCACTTGTTCTTCTGTGACAACTCCACCCATGGATATGCCACGAGCGATGTCATTCACGAATGATTTCATGAACCACTCTGCCAACAACTGATCAGGAAGTTCGAGTTTGATGAGACGTCGTCACCATCGCCACTCATGAATGTGATCAGAGATATCAGTGGCTTTGGTTTGTTTGAAAGAACTCAAAATTTCAATTCCCATTTTGTAGCGGATTGGTAACTGGTAGTGGGTGAGGAAAGCGATAGCGAGGGTGTTGAATTCGTTGAAGAAGCCTCATGGTAATTCTATATACCACTTTGCGATGGAACCTATGAGAGTTCATTGAAAAAGGCATAAACAAATAGAGTCATCCATCAAATATTTGGATGAACACCAAAGGTGAAAAGTCATTGCATGATTGTTCAGGTCCTCTCCTAGTTTACCATTGAATTTAGGGATGTCAGATGGTAGTTTGCCTAGTATCACGGGCCATTGAGGAGAGTGACGGATCAGATCATTTAAAATTCTCGACAAATCGGGGAGGTCCATGGTGGCTAAGAAGGGTAACTGTCTATTCACGTGTGGGTACTGGTGACTTTGGGGAGGAAGCCCTGTAGGTATACCAGTGGGACCATAAGCAGTTTGCATACAATGCAAAGATTCAGGCAGATTCAGTTGTTGGTGTGGAGGCAAGTAATTTATAGGGTTGTATTGGTTGGGGTTGTTCCCTTAAACAGGGGCGTGGGGTTGAGCGTTCAAGCCCCAAATAGGATTGGATGTACCTGGATATGGTTGGCATGTACTAGGGGGTATGAAGGAGCTAGCTTGAGGTTGTTGCCCCCCAGTCAAATGAGGGTTATTTTGGATAAGATAGTTCCAATACTAGGCCAAGGATGGAGGTATGTTTTTTCCATAGGGTGGGGTAGGTGGGGGTTGCCCTCCAATCGGGGGTTGCGTCCCAATTGGGATTTGTACTGCAAAAGGGGATTGGGTTTGGCCTCCTTGGTGAAATTTTCCACCGACAAGAATCTGGTAATTATGTTTGAAAGACAGGATGGTGCCACTAGGGTCAGTGCCTCCGATAGAGGATGGAAGAGTTCCTCTGAAAGGGGGTTGAGGAAGTGTCAGAATGAAACTAGGAACGAGATGGTGCCCAGAAGGAGTGGAAATGCCAGGAGTCCAGGATGGGATTTGTGTAGGAGTGGGAATAGAAGCATTCAACGCATGATATCTGGGGGGAAGTGTTGGGGTGAATCTAATCGAAATCAGCGTGCCAATGGGAGCTTGGATAGCCACCGTAATCCTGGTGTGAGGACGCGTAGTATCTGGGACCATTGTGTAATGGACCGTTTGTAGGGGGATAGTCAAGATGTGGTCGGATGGCGGAGCATCTGAACTAGGAAAATAATAGGCAATAGTAAAAGGTATTGTGTCTGGATCAAATGTTTCAGGAAGCTCAGGTGTGACAGTGATATCAACGCCTGCTCTTGAGCCAAAGAGATCCCGTCTAAAAATGCCAGTAGTCCAAAAAGGATCTTGACACTTGGGTCCTATGAAAGGTTCAGTTGGTAATCTAGAAGACTCAACAACTATTTCTCTGGAAGCATTCACTCAAACAATACGTCTCACAGAGTTGGGAGGAAGTCAGAAGTCCTCTCAAGAATTGGTAATTCATAACCATTCTAAAGAGTTAGTTATTTCCACTTGTGGAGTGGCAACATCTTGGACTTCACTCTATTGAGGAGAGCCCTCCGGTGAGTTGGTAGGCAAGGGTTGAGAACCTTCCAAATCTTCTGGGGGTAGGCCTTGCATTCTACGTGAACAGCGTGGAGGGTCAATTGTGATCGAGTTAAAATCTTACGAAAGAAATTCTATGGCCAACTTGGGTAAACAAACAGCACGAGCTAGTAAAATCTAGGAATCAAAACTAGGTAAACAAAACCTTCCAATTCCAAAGTCACTAGTTGGTGATGAAATATAGCATCATGACGACGAGACAAGAAGGGGCTGGGCGAGGGTGGAAAAGTTACGTTGACGACCTGCTTAATGGGCTTACACCCTAGTGCAAGCTCCCACACATAATCGTGGGTATACCCTCCAAGGAGCCCGAGTGAGTTTGGCCAACATCGATTCCATGTACCGTGAAGACTTACCCCTTCATAGT
>SNQJ01S0002326.1:194401-212424 GCA_010110895.2 Picea sitchensis | reverse complement strand
TTTTGGTATCTACGGAATACCTAAAAACATTGTATATATTGTATGGCGAATGGTGAAATTCGAGATAATGAAAATAAGAAAGGTTTTCCCGGTTGAGGGTTTCCGGTAAAAATCTTTGTGTACTCTGTGTATGAGCCATTGATTAATTTCTGTATTGCTTAAGAATCTATATGCAATGCTTTACTTCGCAGGTTTGAAACTTACACTCCTAAGGTTAGGTTTTTGGATGTATATGGATTTTTCATTCATGTTTGATGTAAAAAGGCCTTTGGAGCCTCATTGTACTCATATTCTTGTGAATGAGCGCAGTAGTCACATCTATTCTCAGAGATAAGCCGCCACCATTCTAGCAAGCTTGTTTCAGTCTAAATTTTACAGTTCAACATATTTATTTATTGAATAGAAGCCAAGTTTTATTGTAGCTCTGTTATTGTTCATTGTGTCTATTTTTTAATAATATAGATCAGTATTCATCACATTCTACTCATAAAATATGAATCAGTGGTGTCAGAGCGGTCTGCTCCTTGTTGTTCCTATTGCATGTCCCTAACAAGGTCAGGGTACAAAGAGTTGGGTCTTGAGCTTATTTTTCTTGAGGACAAGAGATCTTGCACACCTAAGAGAACTTCCATGGAAGAAAAAAACAAATATGATAGGACAGGAGATCCTTTCAAACTATTCCTCAATGAATCCCTTGCACAACAGAGGAACAGGATGATGGATAGTTTTGCACAAATCCTTCAATGGATACCAACAGGCAACGCATCTTCCTCGAGCAGAGGTGTCGCCCCATTCAAGGTACAGATCAACTTTGATATTCATATATTTGAAGGTCATATAGATGCATATGCTATAAAAAAATGGTTGAATCTGCTAGAAGGGTCTTTTTTTGTCCACAACTTTTCCAATAGAGAAAAGATTACATTTGTGCTCCTCAAAGTCACCCCACATGTCAAAGATTGGTGGGAGACTTATTGTGAGTAAAATGAAACAGAGGAAATCTCATTATTTACAATCGCACTCACATGGAATTCCTTCGGGGGTGCTAATAAGGAACAATACTACTCTGTTGGAAGTTATGACGACCTATATACAAGATGGACCACGTTGCGGCAGTAAAGGGACCAAAAAGTGCAATATTTCACAAATATATTCCATACCTTGCACACCAATCTGGGTATCAAATATTCTAAGTGGCATCTGGTGATCAACTACCTCGGCGGTCTACATAGATACATCCAGACAGAAACAGAGTTTCTGGACATCTCGTCCTCGAGCGTGGGCTATCGATATGTTGTCAAAATCAAGTAGAAGCTTAAACAAAAGGTGTGATATTTTAGTTATGGGAACCCCTCAAAATAGAAGAAAGGAAAGGGCATCCCCAACCCACAAATAAAATGGTAGAGAAAATATGGACAGCCTCAGGAAAATTAATCTAAGCTGCAAACAAAGAAGGACAATGGAAAGATGAAGAAAGACATTGGAAAGTGGTGTGAATTCCATAAGAGCCCCTAGCATAACATTTTTTATTGTCGTTCAAAGAAGTCATTGGTAGTTGAGGTGAAATCCTCTTAATCAAATGTGAGTTCTGACTCAGAGTCAGAACCAAAAAAGGGGGAGACGGATTATTGATGTAGAATGCAGTGCCACCATTACTACCACCAAGATCCAGCCCAGTGAACCTAATGAGCCATAGGAAGGTGAGTGCCTCTTTCATTCACAGATGTGGGTGAAGGGTACTCTGTTGCACTTCATCATTGATAGCAGTAGCTAGAAGAACCTCATCTCAGCGGAGGTCATCAAGTGGTTGGCCCTGTTGACAAAGTCACACCCACAACCATACACCATTGGATGGCTCCACCAAGGAAGTGATCTTTACATCATATAACAATTTCACATGTCCTACGGCATCAATCCCTTCAAAGATGAGGTATTGTGTGATGTCACTCCCATAGAAGTTTGTGATGTTCTTTTGGGGCCAACCTTATTTAAGGAAATGTTATGTTGTATATGAGTCTAGGCCTTGTAATGTTTTTATTACTTTGCAAAGGAAATTGTATAGGATACCCAAGGTAGTCCCACCTACTTCTATTTCCTTGATCTCTTCCAATCAATGCACGAAAGTCATCTCTCATAACATAAAGTTTGTCTTCTGTGTGATTCTCTCTCAAAGTGAGCGGAAGGATCCAGCCACATCCATTGCCTCCGCGACCGATATCTCCACACAGCAAAATCAAGTAGGTAAGGTCGTGGAAGAATACACATCTTTCCCTCACCCACTGGGGTACCTCTACACTGCCAGTTCAAGCATTCAATCGATCTAACCCCCGGCACACCGCTACCCAATGGATTAGTTGTTTGTCGCTCTTTGTTATAAAATGAGGAGGTCAAGCATCAGATCCAAGAACTTCTCCAAAAAGGGGCATATTCAACTTATCTCGTCATTGTGTGGAAGCCCAATCGTGCTTGTGTAAAAGAAATATAGGACCTAACAACTCGACATCGATTATCAGGCCCTAAATAAAATAACAATCAGGAACTGGTACCTGATTCCTTGAATCGATGATCTCCTTGACTATCTCAAGGGAGACAAATACTTGAGTAATATTGATCTAAATTCTGGCTACCATCAGGTCCCAATAGGGTAGATAGATGTATGGAAAACTACCTTCAATTCTAAAGAAGGTATTTTTGAATGGTTTTCCATGCCCTTTGGTTTGACGAATGCCCTGACAACTTCCATGAGAATGATGGATGATATATTGCGGCCTTTCACCAATTATTTTGTGGTGGTGTATCTGGATGAAATCCTCATCTACAACAAGAATTAGGTGGGACACTTGCATCATATTCAACAGGTTTTGCACACTCTGCAGCAGCACAAGCTATATGCAAATTTGGGAAAAAAATCCTTTGGCATGGATAGGATCCAGTACCTAGGCTACATTGTTGATGAGAATGGGGTGCATGTGGATATAGCCAAGATCCAAGTCATTCATGACTAGCCATTCCCAACCACACTCACTGAGCTTCGGGGATTTTTAGGCTTTACCAATTTCTATCTCAGGTTTGTGTTGGGATTCTCCCATATTTCATGGGCCCTCAGCCACGTAACCAGGGATGGTGGTAAGGAAAATTTCATGTGGGGCATGTCACAACAACAAGCATTCAATGATTTGAAGCAGCGGTTGTGCTCATCCCCAGTGCTCTCATTACCCGACCTACAACAACCCTTTGAGATCGAGACATATGTTTCATTCTATGTTGTGGGCACAATTTTCACTCAGCACGAACACCCCATGGCCTATCATAGTGAGACACCATAATATGTCGTTCATAAGTAGCCTAATTACAACAAAGAAATGTACTCCATTGTGAAAGCCTGCCACTAGTAGAGGCATTACATTCTCGGGAAGGAGACAGTCATCTACACCGATCATAATATGTTGCAATTCATGTAGACACAGGGAAAATTATAGAATGATCGCCATTAGAAGTCGTCCACATACTTGCAGCAGTTTCATATAAACATCAAGTATAAGACAAGGAGCACCAACCATGTCATTGATTTCCTCATCCTCCCTCCAGTTGCATCACTCACCATGGTGCTAAAATCTTGCAGCCACGGGACCTCTGGATGGCCCCAACTCTATGAGAGATATCTTGACTTCTCATCCACCTACCAGATGTTGGGCGCAAACATAGTTGTCACTGATTTCCATCTTCAAGACGAGCTATTGTGCCATCTAGTCCATATTTGTGTTCCATCAAGAGAGCAAGCGAAGTTGATTTGGGAAGCCCACTGCAGCAGGTGGCAGGACACTTCGGCGTAGAAAAGATAGTGGCAGTGTTGCAGCAACATTTCTTTTTTCTGAAACTTCAACATGATGTCAACAAGTATATCAAGTCCTTCCCTTCCCGGGCCTTTGCCAAACTTTCCATTAAGAAACAAGGCATTTACACCCCTCTACGTACTCCTAAAAGGCCCTGGGAATCCATTTCAATGGACTACATATTGAGCCTTCCATCAACCAAGCAGGGAAATGCATGTGTTTTTGTGGTGGTTGATCGTTTTTCTAAAATGGTGATTATCATCGCCTGCAAAAAGAACATCAAAGGAGAGGCCACTGCCAAGATCTTCTTCGAACAAGTGTGGCTACATTTTGGGATACCACAAACCATCATCTTAGATCAGGAAAGTCAGTTCCTCGACACATTCTGGTCGAGCCTCTGGTCACTGTTGGACACCAAGCTCACCAAATCCATTGTCTTCCACCCCTAGAAGGATGGCCAAACCAAGTTCGTCAAATGGATGATCATGCATATCCTACGCATGTACAATTCCAAGCACCCCCACACATGGGATGAGAGTCTTCCCTATGGTTAGCACAGCTACAACAGATCCATACATAGCTCAACCGGCCACAGCCCCTTTCATGTGGGGTTGGGATTTCAACCATTGGATCCCATGGATGTTGCACTACCCCTTGCGGCCACCCAAGCAGACTTGTCCCATGCTCAAAATGAATTTGACAAAGCTACCCAGTTCATTGAGCAGATCCAACACATTTTCCAACAAGTTCAAGATATTTTTCAGAAGTCTAATGCCAAGTACAAGCAACACCATGATCAACATCAGGTGCCACACAAGTTTCAGGTGGGAGATAAACTTTGGTTGCACTTGCAGAAAGAACGCCTTACAGGACCCCATCGTAATCTTCGTCCACTCCGCTATGGACCTTATACCATCACCAAGGATATGGGTGACAATGATTTTGAGCTCAACATTCCCCCCTTACTTGGCTTGCACCCAGTTAATGTCGACCTCCTTTAGTCGTACTTTCCACCATTATTGAACACCTCAAAGGTAGAACAACATTAGAAACCAACAGATCTCAACCCTAACTACATGGACCATGCATCCACTAATCAAATCGTGGACACACAAGTCAAGGAAACTCTCCACCAGAAGTTTCATCTTTATCGTGTTGTCAAATCAGCGTAGCTCTTGCACTAAGGAAAGAGACTCACCTAGGGCCAAATTCAGCAGAAATTTCCTCATATGATGGGGGAACTCAACCCAATGGAGACCATTTCTTCCTAAGGGGGGAGGATTGATACATGTGGATATCAATGGCCACCCACCTATTCCAACTAGCTCACATATAGATGCCATCTTGGCAGTTTTTTTCTAGATTTTCGGGTCCTATCCTTTCAAGGTCGTTTTGAGGCCCTAAAAATCATTTTTTGGGCCTGCCACGATCACATTGCAGAAAGAGTTAGAGTGTGATGGCATAATGTGTAGTCCTCAGATAAAACTTTCCAATAGGATATCATGCACCTAAAACGGAGATCGTATGCAAAAGTTATGACTCCGGAAAGTTGATGTACCAACTTACTCCAACATGGCCCACATGAATTTTGGTGCTTCATATCCTAGGGTTAGGTTTTTGGATGTATAGGATTTTGGCATTCATGTTGATGTAAAAATTCCTTTCGAGCCTCATTGTACTCATCTTCTTTCAAATGAGCGTAGCCATCACATCTCATCTCAGAGATAAGCCGTCACCATTCTAGCAATCTTGTTTCGGTCTACATTTTACAGTTCATCATATTTATTTATTGAATAGAAGCCAAGTTTTATTGCATCTTTATTACTTTTCATTGTATCTCTGTGTTAATAATACAGATTTGTATTCATTTCATTTTGCTCATAAAATCTGGATCAAGTGGCCTCTTCAATTTTGATGCAAATAAGCAAATTGCATCAACATCCTCAATCTGAAATCTGGTATTTTACTTTGTTGCAACACGATGGCTTCCAAAATCCTTTGGAATTACCTCTCTCCTCTTTAAAATCCCCAAAGAGGACCAAAATAGCTCATATCCATCTTTTCTATGGAATTCTATGCAAGAAATACCTCTGCATTTACAAAAATACCATAGCAATTCTTACAAATGAACCACGTAATACAATGGTGAAATACCTTTGTTATATAACAAAGGGTCGATGGTTCCTTCCTTAGTCGATCCCAATTTTATGGGGAATAGAATATATGGTTAAATAACCATATAACATATATATGGTATCTCCAAATATTTGTTTCAACCATAATATACATATGGTTTAACTTATTCGATAACCAAACCCAAATTTGTAATAACCATAATATATGGTCAAACATCGATTTTGTTTCATGCATTGCAAGGCATATGTTATGGTTAATGTTTGGTTTCAATCCACTTTAAATGGGATATAAAATATATGGTATACAAAACAAAATATTGTAATAACCATATTATATTGATCCCATACCAAATATATATATATGGTATATAATAATAGGATAATCAAATTGTGTCCATGCCATATGGAATTTAACTATACCAATAGTGATATACCAAAATCTCGATCCTTATGTGGTTAATATATATGAGCGCATAAATGAATGGAGGTCATTGGTTAGGTTGGATTTATGTTATATACAACAACATATAACTTTCAATAAACCAATGCCAACAACTTTTAACAAGTGACCAATCATCATGTTGGTTATGGCATGGTTGTTAAGAATTTGGTGTTGGCATAGGTCACGGGGTCTGAAAATTTTGGACTCGATTAGGCTCGAGTGGCCTTTTTGGGGTGCCACATGTCACCACGATATTGGTCCATGTGTCACCTTCGGATCATCCAGTTGTCACCATGTTCCATCGGCACTTTGCCACATCATTACCTACCATGTCAACTTAAGTTCCATGTCATCACATGCCACATTAGTGCACAGTCAACACCACCTCGATGCCATGTTATTTTCCATCTTTGATGCCATGTCATGCCTCTACCACACCATGTAAGCTTGCCACTTGTCACTTCGTATTTCCATGTGTCCTCATGTGGGACTGCCACATGTCACCTATGTCCTTCCTCTTATCATGATTGACAAAAAATTCAAAGAACGATATCTTTATCATATGAAGTTTGTTTGATCCCGTTCAAGTTGTGTCAGCAATCTCTCATCAAGATCTTTGTCATGGAAACCTTTTCAGCGAATTTTGAGACCTTTGAATTTTGAGTTATTCTGGATCCTCTTGGATCACTCTTTCTCTTATCAAATGGGATAATTCCTTTCTTCTGACTTTTTTAGGACATTAGTGCTAACATATAATAAGAGACTATGCCTCTCGTAAAATAGATCCATGGTTATCTAGAAAGAACCTAGGATTGATTTTCTTAGAAGTCTTATAACTTAAAAATTAGAATACATATTATTCCATAACAATCAAGTTTCGTTTATATCAACTTCTCAATAGGATTTCAACTAGTATGATTAGTCACCTAAATCATTATGGAACTATTCACCCATGGAGGAAACCTAGCAAATTTCTCCCAGAAGATGGACATAATGATATGGGCTTCTCCATGAATATTATTGTAGCCTGGAGATCTTTTCAAAAGAAAAAATGGCGTTTCATACCTTGACAATATTGTAGAATTAATCCCAATTAGCATTGATGTGTAGAAAACATCCTAAAAAATCATAAATAATATTCAAACACTTCTTATTGCATGCCAATGCCTTTAGTTAATCTGTCAACCATTTGATCTTTTTTTTTGGTGAAATTCCCTTCCCCTTATGGGTTCTTAGTGATTGGAATTTGACAACCTATTGGTATCATCACTAAATATATTGCATAGACTTCTCGTGTACTCCATTGTTAGGGAAAAATGTTTTTATCTTTCTTTGGTACTACTTCATCATCTAATTATGTTTTTTGTACCCCTATTATTGGGAATGGGATATGATGAAATCTTATGATGCTCCTCCTCCTGGGCCACTTGAATCAACTGGAATTTCCTCATATGTTTGTTATTTATTATGGGACTCATATGTATCATACATATCATGCCTATAGAGGTATAAACATGCATGATTAGGATTTCTAAAATTGCAATTATCCTCATTGCACCCCAACCCCCACATTGGATTGTCGTGAGCCATACCATTATATGTATTGTACCTACATTTGTTTGGTACTTCAAAACTTATTGAAGTTTTAATCTCTCTTGTCAAGGTATCCATATGAATTTGTAAACTAGCTAGCTACATCCGTCTAGTTTTGGAAAGCTTATTGTTTTTCAGCTCACTCATACCACTTGAGTGTTTCTCCCCACAGAGTACCTTTGAATAGGATCCATTTTATCAACAAGTGGATTTCCTTCTCTACTTCCTAGTAGGTATTGAGAGTGAATAGATGGTCCAACACACTTCATGTCCCATCAAATGTAGTGAGCTTGAAAAGTTTGGCCCAATGTTTCTGATGTTTCATATTCTAGTTTTTCTCTTCCTAGTACAGTTCCTTCTACAAATCCCTAAATAGGTTACAAACACTACAATGGATTTTGGGGATTTGGTTTATATTTCTAATTATTCCTTAAGAGACTCATGTTCTTCCCCATGGTCATCTCTATATCCCAATATTTTATCTTCTTCAATTCCACATGATGAAGTGTGCTTTAGTCCTTTTGGAAATATTTACAATTCGTGATTTGTGTCCACAATCCAACTAGGATTGGCCTTTTTGTTCCTTTTGGGTGGCATTAGAACTTCATATTTTTTCTTTGTGAGCTTCCCCCATAACCCTTCCTATAATTCAATAGTGGTAGAATCCACGTTGCAAGGTCCATATAAGTTCGAAACGCCCCCCAAATGTTGGGTCTCAAAATAACTTCAATGTGTAAAACAACAAACACTACCAATCTTCGACCAAGAAATTCATTTTAACAATGAAAGGAAACCTTAATCATATCACATCACACATAACTCACAACAATAACCTTTTCATTTTCATAATTGTATACCAATATAATGAGATTGTTTTTCATATGGATCTAAAAAAACACATAGTGAA
Organism: Picea sitchensis; assembly: GCA_010110895.2. Classification (NCBI taxonomy): domain Eukaryota; kingdom Viridiplantae; phylum Streptophyta; class Pinopsida; order Pinales; family Pinaceae; genus Picea; species Picea sitchensis. The sequence continues at coordinate 203,514 of SNQJ01S0002326.1, read as the reverse complement.
AAATACTTAACCAAACACAACAATTAAGAGCATATTGATAACATAAATCAATCATAGCAAATCATCCACCATAATGAGACACCATTGTTTACAATGAGAAACAAATGAATGAATCGATAGGAAACCTCATTACTAAAGGAGTGGAGCAATGTTCTATCAAAATAGTTATAGTGCAACAAAGCACAGTGATAGTCACAAGAGTAAAAGTTGTCTAAACTATTGCCTTCATCGACACCTATATTATAGCCTAGGAGACATTTGGCAATGCCAACTTCGATCAAATTTGTTTTCTATCAACTTGTTCATTAGGTCAAAAATTATTCTTGTATGGTTAACTTGATGTTTATTGGCCTTCATGAATTGGTCTGAGATATATTCACACCCAACAATGCTTATCACGAGTCTAATAGCAAAACCTTTTAAAGACAATGTATTTGACTTTAAACACTTTTGTAGGAAAAAATGGCCCATCAATTAAGCAATCAAACAAACACAATGTGTATATATTAACAATTATACAAGGATAGTTAATGAACTAAAAAAAACTACCACATAGAATCATGATAAGGAATAAGAAATTAATGGCATGTGTAAGCTAAGAGGAATTGTAAGCTCGGAGGAAAGCCCATGCAATGGATGTATTTCATATATAATGCCACCGCACACTATGAACAATACAAATAAAAAACATGTATACTTGTTGGTGCTCCAATTAGGAGAACTTTTTTACTACTTAATATTGATCATTGTTATGTATGACTTAATTTATTTATTGTTTCTCCTTGTACCACAAGTTTAAGGAACTATCTTGAGGACCCATAGGTGACTTCAAGGTATCATTGCATATTTGGGAGAATTTTCAATACTCAAGGAAAAGTTGTTCACAATAGTTGGATAGGGAAACAAAGTTTCCATAACACTAGGGACCTAAGGTATAACCAAACTTGGTTTTCGATAGAATGGTAATAAATAGGTGCACAAAAAACGAGAATTTATAGTGTGTATGACTAGTTAATAAACTGCCCAAGGCACATATATTAGTTTGTTGGTATGTCCAATAGTATCTCCTAACATTAATGGATATAACCTCATTTAGCATTGTCAAAGGCTATGAAGATAAGGGTTGGACCATGGGTAGCTTTGCGTGAAAGACAACGCTGCCTAAAGTCAGGATGTTCATGATGATAAAGGACACTTTACTTGGAAAGAAAGGACTGCTACCGAAAGTTGTAAATGGGCCCTATTTCATATGCATATACACTCAACGATTTCAGTTGTTATAAAACCCTGGACATAGTCCTCATGATGTGAAAGCCATTGGTGAACGCTGCATTAGTGTTGTTTTCAAGTATGACTTTCATCCTTTTCTATCTTCATGAACTTTACTTGACAGTAGTAGTAATGCCTGCAGCCATATATTCTCTTTACAATGCGACCTCTTTCTTGGATTTAGTTTGACAATGCTTATTGTGCTGGAAATATTGTTTTCAGAGAATTACATGATATATTCTGCACTTCAGTCTCAACAGATTGATCAGAAGTTCATTCATGAATTTAGACTATGAGGAACTCAATATAAAATGTAGAACATGATGTAAACTGATCATATTCTTGACTCCTTATGCGTGGCGTAGGTGCAGCAAACCGAATACCTGTCTGCAATGGCGCCCATTGGTGTACAGTTGGAAATTGAAGACCGTCATGTATGCCTCTCTCTCCATATACAAAATTCAAGTTTTGCAGCATTGTTTTCTACTGTAGAATAGATCCATCTGAGTAGAGAGGGATCTGTGAAACTCTGAGATGAACATTTGCTTATGATTTCAAATTAAAATGGATCTGTATAATTCATTTTCATAATATTGACCAGAAGTTTACACAAAGTTAGACTAAGGAAGTAGCATCTCCTGCATTCGCTATTTGCTTCTCTCAGTGCCCCTCACTGATAAAACGAATATTTATGCTGTACAGGTTGTAATGGACAACGGTATTGTGAAGGTTACTTTGTCTAAACCGCAGGGAATTGTGACAGGGATTGAATATGGTGGACTGGATAATTTGTTAGAAATTCTCAACGAGGAAGACAATAGAGGGTATGCCAATTGTACAACAATATTATGATTTCTGTGTATAGATTCATTTTATTGTAACATTTATTATCTTTGAAAAGATTATGGAGGTATAAATTTTGTTTACATTGTTTTATAATTGTATTGAGAATAGGTAGGTTTATTGACAGTAATATTATGTTTTATCTTTATAATTTTAAAGAGGTAAGATATGTATATTAATAGATTTTAGTAATCAAATAGTTATTCTAAGAAAGGTATCTTATTCTGAAACAACTTATATCAATTTATCAATTTCAATAACTTAAAAATAATTTTAAAATTAAATTATTATTATTATCATATTTGTTATTATATTTTTCAATTTAGTTAAATAAATTTTAAATTAGACATTTATTAATATGAAATCATTGCTGCTCATAGAGGTGAAGAAATGAGATTAAAACTTCATCATTATATATTAACTTTTAAAACTTATTCATTTTATATTACTTATAAAAATTAATTATTTATATTTTTTCATAATTTTTAACACTCACATATCTTCCACTTATCCATATCACTGCATGGATGTTCACAGGGGTGAAGAAATGGGATTGAAAGCAACAAAATAAATCGCATAGCATTAATCATCACTTTCGGGTAACCAGGTCACCCATCCCAAGACGCCTCTGGCTCAAAATGAATCGCATAGCATTAATCATCACTTCCGGGTAACCAGGTCACCCATCCCAAGACGCCTCTGGCTCAAGCGCATCTAACTATGAAGTTTTTTCCACAATCAAGCCCACTTAACTTACTACCCATTTGCTATCTCAAAAAATCTTATGGATCATAGATTAATAACTTAATCCCAAAAAATAATATCTAAATTTTTTTTTTTTTTTTGAGATAACAACGGTATAAAAAGGTTTTGAAAACTTCTTACACAATTTCAAAATTTATTACTAAAAAACTTAAAACTTGCTAACATTGTAGAATAGCTCAATCCTTAGGAGACAAAGAAAGCAATGGAAATAGACATTGAATGAAAGTATGAGCTGACAATATTATTACTGATGGATGGAATGCAGGTATTGGGATCTTGTCTGGAGCGAACCAGGACTGCCTGGTATCTTTGACGTGTGAGAAATCTTACAGAGATCATTTACAGTCTTAGTTTTTATGAGGCCGTCTATAACTGAAACTTTAACAGAAAAAATTTGTTTACAGGATTAAGGGTACAGATTTTACTGTGATACAAGACGATGAAAACCAGGTGGAATTGTCCTTCACTAGGACATGGAATCCTTCTCTCAAGGGATCCTTGGTTCCGCTGAACATAGACAAAAGGTATTCATGCTTGATCTTGGCGTTTCTTCCATTTTCTCCGTTACTTTTAGGGCAGAAATATTAATAGGAATGAGACGTGTTGCAGGTTTGTTCTGCTTCGGGGTTGTTCGGGTTTCTACACGTACGCCATTTACGATCACCCTGCAGGATGGCCCGACTTTGATCTCAGCGAAACTCGTATTGCATTCAAACTGCGAAAGGACAGGTAAAGGATTTGGAATGAAGCATCAGATTTGAGTGAGTTTTATTATTGCAGAGGTTGGGATTTATGGAGTGTATTTGAAATTCGAGTGTTTTCCATTGCAGGTTTCATTATATGGCCATATCAGATAATAGACAGAGGATCATGCCATTGCCCGATGATCGCTCGTCCAGCAGGAGTCAGCAGTTAGCGTATCCTGAAGCTGTTCTCCTTATTAATCCTGTAAACAAGGATCTGCAAGGCGAGGTAACGTGGGAGCCCACAACCTATATTCAAGTACTTACTGTTCATGGAATTATCACCTACACAGTGTACCTCAAATGTTTAATCATGTTCATTAGAATATTCAAGTACTTACTGTTCATGGAATTATCACCTACACAGTGTACCTCAAATGTTTAATCATGTTCATTAGAATATGATGTGAAAATAGATAGTGCAATGAGTAATGGAAAGAATAGTACTTCACAAGCCCTAGCCAAGTTGGAGACACATTAACAGAAAGTGATATGTTGGAGTAAATCACAACCCACTTTGGGATCTCACTTGGTTCATGCTCCATCTTATTTCTTGGTGGGCACACTTTGATGCTGGTCACTTGACTTGGCTTTTGTGATTTGGTTTCGACCATTCATTCGAGTGGGGTCCTAAGGCGTAGAAAGTTAGTAAGGAAAATATATATTATCCACGCACATCCATCTCCAAGAGTAAGATGTACTCTTCATCATGATGTCGTTAAATGTTTGAGATAGGACGACCTCAAATGATCTTATATTGAGTTTTTGGGTCATCCTTTATGTTATCATAGTTGTGCTAGTTTACTAGACAATCAATAACAATTAATGATGACCTATGCATTCATAGTGATAAGGCCAATCAAGATTATGTTGATAGTAAAGACTTCTAACAAGATTGTGTTGTGGCAATCAAAGTCTTGATAAAGATTGTGTCATTGTAATCAAGGTTCTAATGGAGAGTAATTAGGTTTTAATTATGGTTGTGTCACAATAAACAAGGGTATGAATGAGGTTTGTCTACACCTTGAAATACATATTTGATTCCATTAAGGGACTTGCATATATGCATGCACATATTGCATAGACATATGTATGTACAAATTGTCGAGGGTGGTTTGGGGTAAGAATAATTCAAGTGTCCAATTAAGGGGGTGAGGGGTAGTCAAGGTAGTGGGTTGAGGGGGGCAATAAAAGTAATCAAAGCGGACAATTTAGGGGGAAGCAATGACAATCAAGATAATTGGTCTCTAGGGGGAAGACATAGGAAAATGAGGATTGAGGTAGTTAGTCAAAGGAGTGGGAAACGAGATAGGGTATACCATTTTGACACACTTTGGACCATTTAATTGGGCCTAGCAAGCCCTTCTAACTTGTCTCCCATATAAACGTGTTAAACATAAATTCTAGTTACAGTGAACATAGTTTTTGTATTAGTGATAAGTTATAAGTCAAGCTACTCGATATCTAGAAGTCCCTACTTCTACATGTCTAACCTAATTTGGTATCATACCTTATGTATTTGTATGGTGAGAATATGTATGATTGGGTGAAAGCTTGGATTTATGTCGAACATATTCCCCGGTATATATTTGCATCCTCTACATGGTTGTGTCTCCACATGAAAAACAAGATAAAGGTCCACATTGCCACACAAAACCTAGTCATATAATGCATCTTGGGTTGACTAGCCAACATCAAGCTACCATACGCCCTAGAAGTTACACCATATGCCATAAAGGTTTTAAAACAATTTACTCAACCTCAAGTTACACCTAATGATATTTATCATTCCCCATACTTTTATTGATTGCATCACCAATTAAAGGTTAAAATTCATGTCCATCCAACCTTAGAGGATTTGCAACTTTTGCATTAGTAGTAGGGTTTTTAATACTTTGGAATTGTATCTAGAGCTAGAATTAGTTTCCTAAATATTGTATTGAAAATTTATGTCTTGAGAGTAGAAATATTGTGTTCTAAATCCTTTGAATTTTGCAACATGGGCTGCACATTTTTTTCAATATAGCTCATAGTTATTAGTGCTACATTGGTTTATTAAGTGTTCCAATTTCTTAGACATGATAATATTTCCAACATGTGATTTACTCTAATATTTTACATAGCTACACAACATTAATGCATCCTCAATCATTGCATTTGAGTTTGTCTTAGAGAATACACTTAATACACTTAATACAACTCAAGCGACCGTGACAACTGACTATGCCTTCACTACATGTAACAAATAATCTGTGAACTTATTTCTCTATCGACTTTAACAACCTAGAGAAAAACAAGAACTTGTGGAATCACATTCTATGTAGGAAAATTGTGCTTGAATGCCATCTTTGGGTAAGTTTTCCTCTTAAATAGAATAACATAAATAATTTATAATGGAAATATGATAGCTAGAACAGGATAGTTGATTTGTAAATTATCATGAATATTCCATTGTTATAACAAAAACTATAAGTTTTTGTAGAAACTTGTTATGGAGTGTTTACTTAAGAATAACATTTAATATTATTAACTTACTACTTAGAACATTGAAATAACTTGAGAATGGAATAAAAGAAGCTAAAACAAATACCAAATCATCCACACAATGAACACAAGATGTACCCTAGAAAACCCAATATAGGAAAACCTAGCTAGAAGGTGAGGACTATGCCTTGCTCTTTTCTTCTCATATATGAAATGAAAATGCAAAGAAAAAATCACTATGGAGTTTCCATTGACACTACTATAGGGTATTTTGTTTCCTCAATTATGATCACAACATCCCACTCACTTTCTCTACTCAACTATGGAACAATAAATCTATACAACAAGAATGGAACCCCTTCCTTTCCTAGTGGCACAATATTTAACATGCCCTAATAGTTGTCTAGGGTTAGGGTTAAGGTTTTTGCATGCCTCGACTCTCATTAAGAGTTAAGCTTTTGGACTCTCTATAATTTTGTTGAAAGTTCGCAGAATACTAGCTCCACATGTGTCGGTAATGGGAAATGATGTGGCATCTACTTGGTACCATGGTGGTCAACAACATAGGTCAAGTTGAGGGAGGCATAATGTTTTCATATGAAATCACATTGAGGTGATGTTTGCACAATTGGAAATCTCTTGATGTGTAGAAAAGTATCAAGAGGCTAAGGACTATGTACACAAAGTATTGACCCTCAAAAGGCCAGTTAATGGCCCAGATTGTCTTCAAAAAAACTTGGACCCTAATCACCAAAACAGGACCTACCCCTTAAATGCGCCCTACAAGCTAATAGTTCCATTTTTTCCACCCAAAAAGCACCAAAATAGATGACAAATTATATAGTGATCCATTTCAAATCATACCTTCCCATTTTTGAATAGTTTTGGTCCCCAAAAGGTTTCATTGGATGAGGCAAGGAAAATTTTCTTGTATTTTCTCCTTGGAGTACCATTTGGCCTTGCATAGAAGTTGTCCTTTCAAATCAACCTGCTAGAGTTTATGTTTCCCTCGTTCAGTTATTCTGGATTCTTTTTCAAAATTGTAATATTTTCTAAGTCTACCTAGGATTTTGAATCTAAGTCCTCTATGGTAACTAATAATTTCTCATTGTTTTCATGCTCTAACATGGAAGCCTCATAGGGTTTCATATTTTCCACATTCACTACTAAGTAAATGTGCATATATGGAAGTAGGTTGGTATGTAGGCATTTTCACCTACTTGCTCAAACACTTCAAAAGGACCATACTATAGAGCATATATCTTCTTACCAAACCTTGTAACTTTTCTTTATTTATATGCAATTAGACATAGTCTCCTACCTTATATGTATTCACAAAAAAATTTTGGTCATGTTGAGACTTGTATTTTTCCTATGACTTCCTCGATGTCTCATTTACTTGAAAATGAATTTGACTAATATTATCCATAAATGTTTCATCCTTAAATTATTCTCATGTGATCACTTCCTTCACTCCTCCTTACTTTCCATATACAACATCTAAAGGGAAAATTTGGTGGAAAATATACAAAGAAAGTGTCAAAAGGGGACTTATAATTCGGTGGAAGAGTGGGATCTTTGTTATAATAGCACTGAATATAAATAAAATTTATGTACAAGTTCTTTGTGATATGAAACATTCCACTGATATTCCACTAGAATATTTCAACACAACAAAGCTTATAATGCACTAAATTATTTTTATTATGTAGTTTATTACCTTAGATATCAGTTTATTAATATTATCTTAGTGCTCAAATTTAAGGAAATGATTGAAATTGAAATGAAAGAACATGAAAATGTTCACACCATTCACACAAATAAACACAATAGGGGAATTGGGAAACATGATACAGAAGAAAACCCATTTAGAAGGTGAGGCCTATGCTCTTCTCTCTTTACCTCAATTAAAAATTGAAAGTACAAAGAAAGGGGCACTCTTTATGGAGTTTTCCTAGACTTTATGGCCTAAATGGTTTCTACATAATCTACTTCATCCCCTGTTATGATTCAATAATCCACTCCTAAATTCTTTGGTCAACTATTGAATAATAACACTACTAAAAGAATGGAACCCCTTATCTTCCTAGTGGCCCGGTATTTAACATAACATGATAGCCTTCTAGGGTTAGGGTTAGGGTTTTTACATGCATCAACCCTAAATTAGTGTTAGGGTTTTGGAATCTCTATAATATTCTTGAGATTCCATATGTTACTATCCCCACATGTGTGATTAATTAGGGCTGACATGGAATCCACTCGGTACCATGGAGGTCAACTTGGTAGGTCAACTTGCGAGAGGCAGAACTTCTACATATGAACTCCAACTGAGGTAATTTTCACATTGCTTGAAATTGTTTGGTGTGCAGAACAACATTGATGGGTTTTGAGCTATTATCTCAAAGTTTTGACCCCAAAAAGTGTCGTTTGATGCCCCAAACTAGCTCTGGAAGGTTCCAGGCCCCAAATCACCGAACTAGGACTTTCCCCTAAAATGGGCCCTATAAGAAAATTCCTCTAGTTTTCCCACCCAAAATGTACTAAGATAGATCAAAAATTATATAATGATCCATTATAAATCATAGATCTCCATTTAGGGAGGCTTTTGGTCCCCAAAATATTTGATTGAATGAGGTGAGGAAACCGTTCCTCTACCCTTTCCCTAGAGTACCATTTTTCCTTGCTTGGAAGTTGTCATTTCAACCTTATCTCCTAGAGTCCATGCTACCCTTGTCTAATAGTTATGGACTTGTTTTTCAAAATTGCATCTTCTACCAACTCTACCCAATCTTCTGGTACTAAGTCCTTGATGGTAGATAAGTATTTTCACCTAATTTCTCCAAGACTTCAAAAGGACCATACTACAAAGCATTGATCTTCTTACCAAGGCCCTATAGATTTTCTTTATTTAGATGCAATTAGAGTTAGTATCCTACCTTGTATGTCTTCATAAATTTGTGTTGGTCATGCCGAGACTTGTACTTTTATTGTGACTTCCATGATGTATCA
>SNQJ01S0002326.1:176793-194351 GCA_010110895.2 Picea sitchensis | reverse complement strand
CATATACACTCAACGATTTCAGTTGTTATAAAACCCTGGACATAGTCCTCATGATGTGAAAGCCATTGGTGAACGCTGCATTAGTGTTGTTTTCAAGTATGACTTTCATCCTTTTCTATCTTCATGAACTTTACTTGACAGTAGTAGTAATGCCTGCAGCCATATATTCTCTTTAAAATGCGACCTCTTTCTTGGATTTAGTTTGACAATGCTTATTGTGCTGGAAATATTGTTTTCAGAGAATTACATGATATATTCTGCACTTCAGTCTCAACAGACTGATCAGAAGTTCATTCATGAATTTAGAGTATGAGGAACTCAATATAAAATGTAGAACATGATGTAAACTGATCATATTCTTGACTCCTTCTGCGTGGCGTAGGTGCAGCAAACCGAATACCTGTCTGCAATGGCGCCCATTGGTGTGCAGTTGGAAATTGAAGACCGTCATGTATGCCTCTCTCTCCATATACAAAATTCAAGTTTTGCAGCATTGTTTTCTACTGTAGAATAGATCCATCTGAGTAGAGAGGGATCTGTGAAACTCTGAGATGAACATTTGCTTATGATTTCAAATTAAAATGGATCTGTATAATTTGACCAGAAGTTTACACAAAGTTAGACTAAGGAAGTAGCATCTCCTGCATTCGCTATTTGCTTCTCTCAGTGCCCCTCACTGATAAAACGAATATTTATGCTGTACAGGTTGTAATGGACAACGGTATTGTGAAGGTTACCTTGTCTAAACCGCAGGGAATTGTGACAGGGATTGAATATGGTGGACTGGATAATTTGTTAGAAATTCTCAACGAGGAAGACAATAGAGGGTATGCCAATTGTACAACAGTATTATGATTTCTGTGTATAGATTCATTTTATTGGAACATTTATTATCTTTGAAAAGATTATGGTGGTATAAATTTTGTTTACATTGTTTTATAATTGTATTGAGAATAGGTAGGTTTATTGACAGTAATATTATGTTTTATCTTTATAATTTTAAAGAGGTAAGATATGTATATTAATAGATTTTAGTAGTTAAATAGTTATTCTAAGAAAAGTATCTTATTCTGAAACAAGCGTATATCAATTTATCAATTTCAATAACTTAAAAATAATTTTAAAATTAAATTATTATTTTTAAAATTAAATTATTATTATTATCATATTTGTTATTATATTTTTCAATTTAGTTAAATAAATTTTAAATTAGATATTTATTAATATGAAATCATTTAAATACTCACTAACTTTTAATGAATTAACTTTTAAAACTTCATCATTATATATTAACTTTTAGAACTTATTCATTTTATATTACTTATAAAAATTAATCATTTATATTTTTTCATAATTTTTAACACTCACATATCTTTCACCTATCCATATCATTGCATCGATGCTCACAGGGGTGAAGAAATGGGATTAAAACTTCATCATTATATATTAACTTTTAAAACTTATTCATTTTATATTACTTATAAAAATTAATCATTTATATTTTTTCATAATTTTTAACACTCACATATCTTCCACCTATCCATATCACTGCATCAATGCTCACAGGGGTGAAGAAATGGGATTAAAACTTCATCATTATATATTAACTTTTAAAACTTATTTATTTTATATTACTTATAAAAATTAATCATTTATATTTTTTCATAATTTTTAACACTCACATATCTTTCACTTATCCATATCACTGCATCGATGCTCACAGGGGTGAAGAAATGGGATTGAAATCAACAAAATGAATCGCATAGCATTAATCATCACTTTCGGGTAACCAGGTCACCCATCCCAAGACGTCTCTGGCTCAAGCTGGCTTAACTATGGAGTTTTTTCCACAATCAAGCCCACTTAGCTTGCTACCCATTTGCTATCCCAAAAAATCTTATAGATCATAGATTAATAACTTAATCCCAAAAAATAATATCTAAAATTTGTATTATTATTTTTTTATTTTTTTTTATAATAACGGTATAAAAAGTTTTGAAAACTTCTTACACGATTTCAAAATTTATTACTAGAAAACTTAAAACTTGCTAACATTGTAGAACAGCTCAATCCTTAGGAGACAAAGAAAGCAATGGAAATAGACATTGAATGAAAGTATGAGCTGACAATATTATTACTGATGGATGGAATGCAGGTATTGGGATCTTGTCTGGAGCGAACCAGGACTGCCTGGTATCTTTGACGTGTGAGAAATCTTACAGAGATCATTTACAGTCTTAGTTTTTATGAGGCCGTCTATAACTGAAACTTTAACAGAAAAAATTTGTTTACAGGATTAAGGGTACAGATTTTACTGTGATACAAGACGATGAAAACCAGGTGGAATTGTCCTTCACTAGGACATGGAATCCTTCTCTCAAGGGATCCTTGGTTCCGCTGAACATAGACAAAAGGTATTCATGCTTGATCTTGGCGTTTCTTCCATTTTCTCCGTTACTTTTAGGGCAGAAATATTAATAGGAATGAGACGTGTTGCAGGTTTGTTCTGCTTCGGGGTTGTTCGGGTTTCTACACGTACGCCATTTACGATCACCCTGCAGGATGGCCCGACTTTGATCTCAGCGAAACTCGTATTGCATTCAAACTGCGAAAGGACAGGTAAAGGATTTGGAATGAAGCATCAGATTTGAGTGAGTTTTATTATTGCAGAGGTTGGGATTTATGGAGTGTATTTGAAATTCGAGTGTTTTCCATTGCAGGTTTCATTATATGGCCATATCAGATAATAGACAGAGGATCATGCCATTGCCCGATGATCGCTCGTCCAGCAGGAGTCAGCAGTTAGCGTATCCTGAAGCTGTTCTCCTTATTAATCCTGTAAACAAGGATCTGCAAGGCGAGGTAACGTGGGAGCCCACAACCTATATTCAAGTACTTACTGTTCATGGAATTATCACCTACACAGTGTACCTCAAATGTTTAATCATGTTCATTAGAATATTCAAGTACTTACTGTTCATGGAATTATCACCTACACAGTGTACCTCAAATGTTTAATCATGTTCATTAGAATATGATGTGAAAATAGATAGTGCAATGAGTAATGGAAAGAATAGTACTTCACAAGCCCTAGCCAAGTTGGAGACACATTAACAGAAAGTGATATGTTGGAGTAAATCACAACCCACTTTGGGATCTCACTTGGTTCATGCTCCATCTTATTTCTTGGTGGGCACACTTTGATGCTGGTCACTTGACTTGGCTTTTGTGATTTGGTTTCGACCATTCATTCGAGTGGGGTCCTAAGGCGTAGAAAGTTAGTAAGGAAAATATATATTATCCACGCACATCCATCTCCAAGAGTAAGATGTACTCTTCATCATGATGTCGTTAAATGTTTGAGATAGGACGACCTCAAATGATCTTATATTGAGTTTTTGGGTCATCCTTTATGTTATCATAGTTGTGCTAGTTTACTAGACAATCAATAACAATTAATGATGACCTATGCATTCATAGTGATAAGGCCAATCAAGATTATGTTGATAGTAAAGACTTCTAACAAGATTGTGTTGTGGCAATCAAAGTCTTGATAAAGATTGTGTCATTGTAATCAAGGTTCTAATGGAGAGTAATTAGGTTTTAATTATGGTTGTGTCACAATAAACAAGGGTATGAATGAGGTTTGTCTACACCTTGAAATACATATTTGATTCCATTAAGGGACTTGCATATATGCATGCACATATTGCATAGACATATGTATGTACAAATTGTCGAGGGTGGTTTGGGGTAAGAATAATTCAAGTGTCCAATTAAGGGGGTGAGGGGTAGTCAAGGTAGTGGGTTGAGGGGGGCAATAAAAGTAATCAAAGCGGACAATTTAGGGGGAAGCAATGACAATCAAGATAATTGGTCTCTAGGGGGAAGACATAGGAAAATGAGGATTGAGGTAGTTAGTCAAAGGAGTGGGAAACGAGATAGGGTATACCATTTTGACACACTTTGGACCATTTAATTGGGCCTAGCAAGCCCTTCTAACTTGTCTCCCATATAAACGTGTTAAACATAAATTCTAGTTACAGTGAACATAGTTTTTGTATTAGTGATAAGTTATAAGTCAAGCTACTCGATATCTAGAAGTCCCTACTTCTACATGTCTAACCTAATTTGGTATCATACCTTATGTATTTGTATGGTGAGAATATGTATGATTGGGTGAAAGCTTGGATTTATGTCGAACATATTCCCCGGTATATATTTGCATCCTCTACATGGTTGTGTCTCCACATGAAAAACAAGATAAAGGTCCACATTGCCACACAAAACCTAGTCATATAATGCATCTTGGGTTGACTAGCCAACATCAAGCTACCATACGCCCTAGAAGTTACACCATATGCCATAAAGGTTTTAAAACAATTTACTCAACCTCAAGTTACACCTAATGATATTTATCATTCCCCATACTTTTATTGATTGCATCACCAATTAAAGGTTAAAATTCATGTCCATCCAACCTTAGAGGATTTGCAACTTTTGCATTAGTAGTAGGGTTTTTAATACTTTGGAATTGTATCTAGAGCTAGAATTAGTTTCCTAAATATTGTATTGAAAATTTATGTCTTGAGAGTAGAAATATTGTGTTCTAAATCCTTTGAATTTTGCAACATGGGCTGCACATTTTTTTCAATATAGCTCATAGTTATTAGTGCTACATTGGTTTATTAAGTGTTCCAATTTCTTAGACATGATAATATTTCCAACATGTGATTTACTCTAATATTTTACATAGCTACACAACATTAATGCATCCTCAATCATTGCATTTGAGTTTGTCTTAGAGAATACACTTAATACACTTAATACAACTCAAGCGACCGTGACAACTGACTATGCCTTCACTACATGTAACAAATAATCTGTGAACTTATTTCTCTATCGACTTTAACAACCTAGAGAAAAACAAGAACTTGTGGAATCACATTCTATGTAGGAAAATTGTGCTTGAATGCCATCTTTGGGTAAGTTTTCCTCTTAAATAGAATAACATAAATAATTTATAATGGAAATATGATAGCTAGAACAGGATAGTTGATTTGTAAATTATCATGAATATTCCATTGTTATAACAAAAACTATAAGTTTTTGTAGAAACTTGTTATGGAGTGTTTACTTAAGAATAACATTTAATATTATTAACTTACTACTTAGAACATTGAAATAACTTGAGAATGGAATAAAAGAAGCTAAAACAAATACCAAATCATCCACACAATGAACACAAGATGTACCCTAGAAAACCCAATATAGGAAAACCTAGCTAGAAGGTGAGGACTATGCCTTGCTCTTTTCTTCTCATATATGAAATGAAAATGCAAAGAAAAAATCACTATGGAGTTTCCATTGACACTACTATAGGGTATTTTGTTTCCTCAATTATGATCACAACATCCCACTCACTTTCTCTACTCAACTATGGAACAATAAATCTATACAACAAGAATGGAACCCCTTCCTTTCCTAGTGGCACAATATTTAACATGCCCTAATAGTTGTCTAGGGTTAGGGTTAAGGTTTTTGCATGCCTCGACTCTCATTAAGAGTTAAGCTTTTGGACTCTCTATAATTTTGTTGAAAGTTCGCAGAATACTAGCTCCACATGTGTCGGTAATGGGAAATGATGTGGCATCTACTTGGTACCATGGTGGTCAACAACATAGGTCAAGTTGAGGGAGGCATAATGTTTTCATATGAAATCACATTGAGGTGATGTTTGCACAATTGGAAATCTCTTGATGTGTAGAAAAGTATCAAGAGGCTAAGGACTATGTACACAAAGTATTGACCCTCAAAAGGCCAGTTAATGGCCCAGATTGTCTTCAAAAAAACTTGGACCCTAATCACCAAAACAGGACCTACCCCTTAAATGCGCCCTACAAGCTAATAGTTCCATTTTTTCCACCCAAAAAGCACCAAAATAGATGACAAATTATATAGTGATCCATTTCAAATCATACCTTCCCATTTTTGAATAGTTTTGGTCCCCAAAAGGTTTCATTGGATGAGGCAAGGAAAATTTTCTTGTATTTTCTCCTTGGAGTACCATTTGGCCTTGCATAGAAGTTGTCCTTTCAAATCAACCTGCTAGAGTTTATGTTTCCCTCGTTCAGTTATTCTGGATTCTTTTTCAAAATTGTAATATTTTCTAAGTCTACCTAGGATTTTGAATCTAAGTCCTCTATGGTAACTAATAATTTCTCATTGTTTTCATGCTCTAACATGGAAGCCTCATAGGGTTTCATATTTTCCACATTCACTACTAAGTAAATGTGCATATATGGAAGTAGGTTGGTATGTAGGCATTTTCACCTACTTGCTCAAACACTTCAAAAGGACCATACTATAGAGCATATATCTTCTTACCAAACCTTGTAACTTTTCTTTATTTATATGCAATTAGACATAGTCTCCTACCTTATATGTATTCACAAAAAAATTTTGGTCATGTTGAGACTTGTATTTTTCCTATGACTTCCTCGATGTCTCATTTACTTGAAAATGAATTTGACTAATATTATCCATAAATGTTTCATCCTTAAATTATTCTCATGTGATCACTTCCTTCACTCCTCCTTACTTTCCATATACAACATCTAAAGGGAAAATTTGGTGGAAAATATACAAAGAAAGTGTCAAAAGGGGACTTATAATTCGGTGGAAGAGTGGGATCTTTGTTATAATAGCACTGAATATAAATAAAATTTATGTACAAGTTCTTTGTGATATGAAACATTCCACTGATATTCCACTAGAATATTTCAACACAACAAAGCTTATAATGCACTAAATTATTTTTATTATGTAGTTTATTACCTTAGATATCAGTTTATTAATATTATCTTAATGCTCAAATTTAAGGAAATGATTGAAATTGAAATGAAAGAACATGAAAATGTTCACACCATTCACACAAATAAACACAATAGGGGAATTGGGAAACATGATACAGAAGAAAACCCATTTAGAAGGTGAGGCCTATGCTCTTCTCTCTTTACCTCAATTAAAAATTGAAAGTACAAAGAAAGGGGCACTCTTTATGGAGTTTTCCTAGACTTTATGGCCTAAATGGTTTCTACATAATCTACTTCATCCCCTGTTATGATTCAATAATCCACTCCTAAATTCTTTGGTCAACTATTGAATAATAACACTACTAAAAGAATGGAACCCCTTATCTTCCTAGTGGCCCGGTATTTAACATAACATGATAGCCTTCTAGGGTTAGGGTTAGGGTTTTTACATGCATCAACCCTAAATTAGTGTTAGGGTTTTGGAATCTCTATAATATTCTTGAGATTCCATATGTTACTATCCCCACATGTGTGATTAATTAGGGCTGACATGGAATCCACTCGGTACCATGGAGGTCAACTTGGTAGGTCAACTTGCGAGAGGCAGAACTTCTACATATGAACTCCAACTGAGGTAATTTTCACATTGCTTGAAATTGTTTGGTGTGCAGAACAACATTGATGGGTTTTGAGCTATTATCTCAAAGTTTTGACCCCAAAAAGTGTCGTTTGATGCCCCAAACTAGCTCTGGAAGGTTCCAGGCCCCAAATCACCGAACTAGGACTTTCCCCTAAAATGGGCCCTATAAGAAAATTCCTCTAGTTTTCCCACCCAAAATGTACTAAGATAGATCAAAAATTATATAATGATCCATTATAAATCATAGATCTCCATTTAGGGAGGCTTTTGGTCCCCAAAATATTTGATTGAATGAGGTGAGGAAACCGTTCCTCTACCCTTTCCCTAGAGTACCATTTTTCCTTGCTTGGAAGTTGTCATTTCAACCTTATCTCCTAGAGTCCATGCTACCCTTGTCTAATAGTTATGGACTTGTTTTTCAAAATTGCATCTTCTACCAACTCTACCCAATCTTCTGGTACTAAGTCCTTGATGGTAGATAAGTATTTTCACCTAATTTCTCCAAGACTTCAAAAGGACCATACTACAAAGCATTGATCTTCTTACCAAGGCCCTATAGATTTTCTTTATTTAGATGCAATTAGAGTTAGTATCCTACCTTGTATGTCTTCATAAATTTGTGTTGGTCATGCCGAGACTTGTACTTTTATTGTGACTTCCATGATGTATCAAATACTTGCAAATGGATTGGTCTAATATTATCCATGAATGTTTTAGCCTTCAATTCTTCTCATGTGGTGTCTTCCTTCACTCCTCCTTACTTTCCATATACAAAATATAAAGAGAAAACTGTTAAAATTTTGGTATGCTTGTTTAACCATAAACAATATCACATCATTGTCACCCAACCATAGGCATTCACAAAATCCACCCCCAAGCACACTAACATTTTCTTATATAGAATGATTCTGGCAAGTCCACACTAGAATCAATAGATAAACCCTAACCAGAAACACCATTGTTGCAGAAGCAACACAATACCAAGAGAATGTACCTCTAATAATATAAGCGTACCTTTACCAAGAGAACCACACAAGAGAGATACCAGAAAGACTGAGATTACACCAAGAAAATCGATGCACCACCCTCTCCAGACTGATGCCTCCTTTTGTTGCAACTGTATTTGTTGCTCCTCAAACTTGTGCCCTCCTTATAATGAGTGAGTATGTGTAAATGAGTTAAGGAATCACGTTATTTATAATTATTTTTCCAGTGAAATTTTCTCATAGGGTTGACCTGTCTTTTC
Organism: Picea sitchensis; assembly: GCA_010110895.2. NCBI lineage: Eukaryota > Viridiplantae > Streptophyta > Pinopsida > Pinales > Pinaceae > Picea > Picea sitchensis. The sequence continues at coordinate 185,650 of SNQJ01S0002326.1, read as the reverse complement.
TGGAAAATATAATTTACTTTGACTTTTTTTTGCAGGGTCAACTTCTCTTTCTAGGGTTTTCTATTTCTTTATTATTATTATCCTTGGTCGAATTCTATTCTAGGGTTTCCATGCATATTTTTAATGGTTCTCTTCCTTCCAGAATATTCTATTTTGAGTAACAAAGTTACACTTGGAGGTTAATACCTCCCGCAGCTACCAAAACATCAACACTCCCTCTTAGCTAGGGAGGTATTAATTAAGATGTTCTTCATGTAAACGTCTCAACCAAATTCATCCATATCACATGACATGGGAAAGAATTGCATGGTCTTGCATACCAATCTATAGGTAGCATCACCATAGGCACACAGGTTATCTCATGATCAAACAGATCATGTCTCAAGTAGCATGACCACACAGCCATCTCATGATCAAATAGATCATGTAAAAAGTAGCATAGCCACACAGGATATATCATGATCAAACAAATCATATCACAATTATCACCATCATATCTGCATAGGCTCTGGAATATGCAGTTGAGCCAGTTTACACATAATTGTGCTACTACCCAATCGAAGCAGATTCTAGGCAACTGAAACTCACCAACTCACGTAGAATCTAGCATCTAGTTCATACAAAACTAGTAACCTCGCCAACTCACATAGAATATGGCATCTAGTTCACACAGAATTAGTAACTTGCCAACTCACACAGAATTTGGCATCTAGTTCATAAAGAACTAGTAACTTGCTAGCTCACACAAAATATAGCATCTAGTTTATAAAGAACTAGTAACTCTCCAACTCACATAGAATATGGAATCTAGTTCATAAAGAACTAGTAACTCTCATCTCACACATAATCTGACATCTAGTTCATATAGAACTAGTAACATCTGTATTAGACTATTTCACTGGAGTAGCAATATCTCAACGTACCAGACTATTTCACTCGAGTAGTTATGTGTACCAGACTATTTCACTAAAGTATCAATATCTTAGCATACCAGACTGTTTCACTAGAGTAGATATACATACCAGAGTTGTTCACTGGAGTAGCAATATCTCAGCGTACTGGACTATTTCACTAGAGCAGCTATGTGTACCAGACTATTTCACTGGAGTATCAATATACCAGATTATTTTTGGAGTACCTGCATACTAGACTATTTCACTGGAATAGAAGACATCCAACACACTAGGTTGGCCCTATAGTTGACCTAGAGGCATGCCCTCCCTGAAGGATCTACGTGAATCCTCCAACCACACAAAATGGTTGGGCTTCCTCAGCTAGGAAAACACGCTCTCCCAGAGGATCTACATACACATCATCCTGACTGGTTCCACAGCTAGTGCCCAGGCATGACAACCATGCTTCTATTTGGAATTGCATCTGTAAACAATCATACCCTATCACAAGAGTACACCCTTCCAGGCCACACCAAGCTTTTCCTTGAAGTACTCAAACTTCACCCTTCACAGAGGCTTGGTCAACACATTTGCTATCTTCTCATTTGTAGCGACATACTAGAGCTTCATTGCTCCCTTATGTACCATATCTATGATATAATGGTACCTTATCTTGATATGATTTGAATTGTCATGAAATATCAGGTTCTCCAACAACTTCACACAACTCTGGTTGTCGCACTAAATACAAGTCACCTCTAACTCGAGATCAAACAATCCTACAAGCAGCTTCTAAAGCCACACTATTTTGATGTTATATGAACACATTGTTGTATACTCTGCCTCAGCCATACTGAGTGCCACACTAGTATGCTTCCTACTAAACCATGAGATCATAGTTGATCCCAATATTGAAGCAACATCCAGATGTACTCTTCTAGTCTGTGACACTAGCAGCCAAATTTGAATCAATATATCCTTGTAGGCTTATCTCACTATCTTAAACATATCTGAGTCCATAGTCAATTTTACCTTTCATGTACCTCATTACATGTTTTGTTGCAATCAAGTGAACACATCTCGGCACAACCATATAATGACTCAATGTATTCACCGCAAAACACATATCTGGATTTGTGTTCATTAACGAACCAATCATATCTCTATCCATGGTGGCATCCATTGTCTCTTCAGATTCGTCACCATCGGTGTAGGTAACCAATATGAGGCTCATCAAAATAATTGTTTGACATATCTTGCCCTGGGTGTCTGCTTAAGCGCATACAAAGCTTTATTCAATCTACAGACATGAGACTCATTCTCATGTATCTTGTGGTTTCTCTATGTACACTTCTTCTAGCTACTGGAGCAAGTGTCTCGTCATAATCTTCTCCCTCTTGCTGGGAGAATCTTCTGGCCACAAATCAAGCTTTGTAAATATCTATATTATTATCTGTAACATTCTTGATCTTGTATATCAACTTGGAAGTCACTACTGACTTCCCTTGTGGTCTCGGAACCAAGGAAAAATCCATATCCCAGTCCTTATGAGTGGCTTTCTCCTCTGTCACTGAAACAAGGGAATCTTCTCAAGAGGTCTCATATCTCCTTGAAGCCTCTGAAGCTTCGATCTAGCCTCCTCACTCATGGCACTTGTATGTTAGTCCTGGAAGACGTCTCTCTCTCCCATCTAAATCTGAGGAGGAAAAGTATTTAAGCCACTAACTCTCTCTGAAATTAGTCTCACTCTCAGTCTTCATGCTCCCTCTGAAGCTTGACTCCCTTTGAGTCTATATAATCTTTGGAGCCATATGCTCCCTATTTATGTGATGACCTCTTCTGAAGTCTAATCTCCTATGAATGGTCCAAGGGAGGTTACTCCTCCCTACTGGATCATGATGGTTGACTTATCCTAAATTCCATCTCCTTCTGAGTTGGTACTTGGTGTGGTCACCTACCTCACCACTAGTGGAGCCATCTATTCCTTCTCATGATATGGCTCATCGATGCCATATATCTTTACATCCTGCAAAGTGTCATGGGACCATGTTGGTCTCTTCCTAGTTACTGCAAAAATTCTGGGTAGGCCCTTCTAGCTCTACTAACTCTGCACTAAATGGATTTGTTTGGACATCTTTGGAGCCTTCTTCTCCTTACAATAAATCTCCATATGAGATACTTTATATCTCTCAAAAGTACCCTTATTTCCAGAAGGTTTTAACTTTGTCCTCTTTTTCTTCGATACATGGATGTATATGGTCCTATATACAACTTCTTATCTGGATAGTCTGCTCCATGTCTCCAACTAATGACCATCTAACATGTTTCCTTCTGCAACCGTCACTATATCTCTCCTCAAATTTATCACATGTGACCTGCCTAGAACAAGACTAACAACAACGGAAAACAATAGACAAGAATGATATTATTATAATAATAATAAAAACAATAACGAGAACAATCGTCACAGTAGCTCCTTCTCAGAGCTATCACTTGTGACCTTCTTGGAACAAGATCCAAAATAAAAATGCAATAATAAGAAATAGTAACAACACTCTTCCAGTGTTGTTACCAATCATTCCTCTGTGGTAACCTGCTCGAGACAAGAGCAACAAGATAAAAAATATTTCCAATATATTAGCATTTTCATAAGAGCATATATATGTTAACAATAATAAAATACAATTTCATGGTAATCATCATCATGGCATTACCAAAGATTTGACACACGGAAGAAAAACAAAGTATCTCCTAGAGGAAATGTTAGTTCATCTTGCAAACAAATTACAATAAAATTTATATCAATACACTATACATGATGCCAAGTATTCATTTGTACATTTATATCAATACTACTCACATGATACCAAGTATTCATTGTACCTGGTTGTAATAGAACCTTTCAAAGATTGTTGTCACAACTATAGTGTTTATTTGTAATGTAGAAATTATCTAACTTGATATGTGCAAATTGGAAACTTATCAATTTAATCAATCAAACATGGAACCTGGAGTCTTATCTTTAAGAATGAGTGTTGTTTCTTTTCTTCTGAGTCTCCTTCACTCAAGATGACAAGTATTTTGTCCACCATGTCCCATGTACTCAGACAATATGTTTTCTTGACAAAAATTTGAGTTAGAGAATATTAGTGACCTTGATCTATGCATCCTTATTTACCCATCCCAATGGATATGGGTTAGGATGACCATGAACTTCCAATCCAAGAATTTTGACTAGATATTCTGCTATGAGATTGTCCTGTGAACTAAAATTTAATAGAACATCCATCGTGTTATTTTTGAACTCGATATTAATATGGAATAATTTCCATCCCTTATCTTCCTTGTGATGGAGGTTACTCAGATTTACCTCCTTTTGCATTGTAGTTCAAACAATATTTTCATCCAGATCCAAGCTTCTCTCTACCAGGTTTCCTAAATTCATGGCTAGTAAATTATTCTTCTTGGCATCCTTCTTGCATTTATTTGGATTCATCTTTGGATGTAACTTTCAACATTATCTTTGATGTGACCATCAATATTAAAATGGTTGTAGTGGTTGTTTGTATACTTTCATTTTTTTGTAGTGGTTTTTATCTTCTTGTCCTTTATTGTACACTTCTTCTTCTCCTCCTTGGAAGCATCTTGGTGGTATTTCTATTTGGAACCACTTGGTTTTTCTTTCTTATGGTGTATATTATCTAAGTACTATGCTTTCAAAAAAACCTCATCAACTATCCTAGGTTTAAATAGCATCACTTGCTTCCATAAATCACTATGTACACCCCCCAAATATTTCAAGAGTACATCTGGGTTTTTGGGAGATATACCCAACATAATCACCAATTTTCCTAACTCAGTGGTGTACTCTTGCACACTATATCCTTGCCTTTTCCCTAAAGTGATTCCAATGGATCCACTAGTCCTATACATACCCAATAGGTTGTAGTTGGGAAATGATGAGGGTTTTAAACACCTACCACTTAGTTATTGGTGGATCACCCTCCATCCTAAGTGTCTTTGTGTGGCTTTCCCACCAGGTTAGTGTATATCCCTCTAATTTCAAATGGAGAAATGAAATATTTTGCTCTTCTCCTATATTATGGACACTGAAATAAAATTCTAAATGTTACAATCAATGATTCAACTTAATGGCATCAATATCACCTTGGTAGGGTTTGATTTCTACTTTTTCTTCCATTTTAAATAGATATTATGAAGAAGTGATGAAACTGGAACTTGGTTTCTCTTTATTTGGGTCTTTTTCAACTCCTTTTCTATATCTTCATTATCTCCCAATTTGTTTTCCTATCCAAATTATAAGTTAGAGCCACCAACCTCCCTGAAAGATCTAAACTTGTTTGCTACAGCTTCCATGAGGAGGGACATGTTATGAGATATATCAGTGAATTTTAAATCCAAATTCACAAATATATGTACTACTTCATCATGAGGGTTGTTATGACTAGATTTATCTTCCATGGCTAGGGTTCTATGACTTCCTTCCTAAGACAATTCCTAGATCTTGCAATTTCCCACAAAAAACCCAAAGAAACTTCTTTGATGCCTATATGATCTAAAAAACTCAATGGATACCCCAATAGAATAATTCATCCCAACATATCTTGCAATGTATTGAAATATTTTATTATAAAATTTATTACCTTAGATCTCATATTTATTATTATTAGCCCAGTGCTCAATTGTATGGAAATAATTGAAATAAAAATTAAATAACAAGAAAATGAACACACCATCCACACAAATAAACAAAATATGTGACCTAGGAAACCTGATACAGGAGAAAACCCAGCTAGAAGGTGATGTCTATGCTATGTTCTAGCTTCCATAGTTAAGAAATGCAAGTAAAAAAAAGGGGGTACTCACTATGGAATTTCCACGGACATTATGGCTTCAATGGTTGCTACAAAATGTTCTACCTTCTTTATTATGCTCCAATATCTCACTCCTAGATTATTTTCTCAACTATGGAACAATAAAAATACAAAAATAATGGAACCTCTTCTCTTCCTAGCGTCCCAATATTTAACATAGCCTAATAGTTGTCTAGGTTGGGGTTAGGATTTTTGCATGCCTCATTAGTGTTAGTATTTTGGACCCTATAGAATGTTCTTTAAATTCCACATGTGACTATCCCCACATGTGTTAGTAATGGGGGATGATGTGGCATCCACTCAGTACCATGGTGGTCAACAGGGTAGGTCAACTTGCAAGAGGTATAACTTCCGCATACAAACTCCAATTAAGGTGATTTTTGCATTTTTGGAAATATTTCAATGTGTAGAACCATTTCAATGGGTTGTGAGATATGGTCACAAATCTTGACCCCAAAAAGTTGCATTTGATGCCTCAAACTAGGTATACAATATTCTAGACCCCAAATCACCAAAATGGTATATGCCCCTAAAATAGGCCTTACAAGCCAATTCCTCCAATTTTTCCACCCAAAAGGTACCAAGATAAATGACAAATTATATAATGATCCATTCTAGATCACTTTGGATGTTTCTAATTATAACCCATCAAAAACTAAATCACATTCCTTTTCACTACTTATATCTTCCCATCTGTTTATGGATGGAAAGTTGTAGATCTCTTCAACTCGGTGTACATATTCTCCCAAAGTGTAGTTCAAAAGGCACTAAAAAATCCAATATCTCTATATGATACAATTATCCTTGGTGTCTCATACTACACCCAAACCTTTTCAAAGAACATGATGATTGCATCATTAGGGGAATTTTGAGGTCAAAAATGGACCTCAAAAGAAAAAATGTACTATCAAAATCAACTTTAAAATAACAAATAGGATTCAAGATGATGATGTCAACCATAAGGGTAAATGTTTTTGGATGGAAAGAAAGAAAAGTACTTTTTTTAATCATATTTTCGACTTATCCCCTTATAGGTTTACTCAAATTTCAAGTGTAGGAACTCGTTGGATGCGGAATTAATTTTTCATCCGAGTTCCTACACTTGAAATTTGAGTAAACCTATAAGGGGATAAGTCCAAAATATGATTAAAAAAAATAGTTTTCTTTCTTACCCTTAAAAACTTCATAACTCTTATTTTGTTATTTTAACTATTATTTTATTATTTTCCTTAGGAGGCCCATTTTATACCTCAATTTTTCCCTAATGCTTGTCCCTCAATGGTGTTTTTTACAAGGCATGATGATTCACATCTTACTAATAAAACATATCAACTACCACAAATAGATAGTCATGTCCCCTCCTCATTCTTTTCAAACCACCCAAAAAATCCATGGAAACACTCTCCCATGGTATAAAAGGTATAGGTAAGGGATGGTATAAACCTTTCTTTCTATCTCTAGGTTTACATGTACAACAAAGTATGCATTCTCTAACAAACCAAGGTACATATTCTTGCATTTTGGGCTAATACAAATACCCCTATAAGTTGGTCATTTTTTTCCCAAAAACAAAATTCTCTACAACCTTGGAGGTGTGAGCCTCTCTGATAAGTTGCCACCTTTATCCTTTAGGACCATAGAGATTATCTAGCTTGTAGAAAAACCCATATTGGATATGGTAGTTAGCATTGTTATCACTTTGTTCTACACAAACTTGAATTGTATTTGTTCTTATACCTCCTTGAAGTATTCACCTTCTTTTATTCCTCTTTGTATGCATCATGGGTGAGAGACTTCATGTTCATAAGTGTACCCAATGCATGATATTGGGTGTGGGTTTCTTTGAAATCGTGTCTACAAACTTATTTCTATTTCCCTTCTTATATTTGATGATATTATGAAATTGTTGTAAAATCCACATCCACTTATAGTGTCTTGTTTGTTGAATCTTACTCTATTCCTAGAACTATTACAGTGGTTGGTGATCAATGTCGATGGTTTTTTCATTGCTCATCGCATAGTACTTCCATTTCTTGATAGCTTGAACCAAAGAATAGAGTTCCTTATTATCTGTAGGGTAGTTCAAGACTCTGTCATGGAATATTTTAGAATGATAGCATATTGGCTTACCACCTTGCATGAAGAGCACTCCCAAACTCCCATAGCATATCTGCATGTCTCTATCTCCTCTTAAAAGGGCTTCTACAAATTGGGAAATGTAAGAACTAATATTTTGTTTCGTCTCTTCAAAATCATCCATTGATTTTTTCTCCACTGGAAACTTTTTCCACTTGTTATTATGGCATGGAGTGGTGAAGATATGTTAAGAACCAAATATCAATATAGCATAGAAAAACCTCAGAATAAGTATTCAACACCTTGAAAAAGAGAGAAACTCGGATAATAAGCCTCTTCAAGGGGGCAACCTCCTTGTGCCCACATAAATGTACAATTACAAGATGATTCAAAATGAAAATGTCTCCTTGGTATATATAGAAGACTAGGAGGTATAATTACAACTAATGGACTAAAGCCAACATAAATAAAATAACATTACTAATATAATATGCTCCAATTAAGGAGTAATGAGCCACTATTTAGGGCTTAGCATGCCCCTCCCCTTGAGACAAGTGTTGTCCACAACGCTTGAGTAACTCGAGATGCTTCTGTATAAATGACTCATTTTCCCAAGTGGAATCTTCAGCCGATAGTTTCCTCCATTTAATGAGATACTCTGAAATGGATCTATTCCTCAGTTGGTGAATTCTTGTGTCAGTGATGGATTCAAGATCCAATATGATTTTTCCTTCCTCGTCAATTTCTGGCAATATAGTTTGAACTGGGATCTTGTCACCTATAACCTTTTTTAAGCATGAAACATGGAAAATTGGGTGTACTCATGAAGATGCAGGAAACTCCAATTTGTATTCCATAGAAAAAATCTTTTGCAACAACTTATAAGGGCCATAGTACTTTGGTGATAATTTATTATCCTTCTTGGCTTGCTTGAGGGACATCTGTTTGTATGGTTGTAGTCTTAAAAACACCCAATCCCCTACTTCAAAACTT
>SNQJ01S0002326.1:147803-176783 GCA_010110895.2 Picea sitchensis | reverse complement strand
ATTACTAATATAATATGCCCCAATTAAGGGGTAATGAACCACTATTTATGTCTTAACAAGATACAACTAAAAACGATACTATAAACTTCCAAAGGTACCAAAATATGATTTATCCACTTGATGATGGCCTCCATCTTCATAGGATCAATCTTGAATTCCCCTCCACTAATAAGATAACCCAAGCATAATAAGGAAAATTTAGGAAACTTCACATTTCTTAATATTTACCAACATTTGATTCTTTTTCAAGATCTCTAACACCTGCATGAGATGTAATATATGATCGTCCTATGTATAGATAAAATCAATATATCATCAAAGTATACTATTACAAATGAATCTAGAAAGGGATGTGATGTATCATTCTTCATTCAAACACATAAATGTAGTTGTTTCATTACATAAACCAAAAGGAATTACTAGCGTTTCATATAAACATTACCTCATATTAAAGGTGGTCTTCCTGGGGTATTCTTATTTTACTTATATTTGGTGGTTTCTCAATTTAAATCTATATTGGTGAAGTACTTGGCATGTTGTAGCACCTAATATAACAATTCATTGATCCTGGGAAGAGGGTACTAATCCTTCAGGGTGATATTATTCAAAACTATATAGTTGATGCACATTATCCAAATCCCATCATTCTCAAGTACTATGATGATAGGTGACTCACAAGGTGAGGTGCTTGGTCAAATTACACCCTACTCCAATAGTTGGTATCATTGTTTCTTCACTTCAACTGCTTCTAGTATGGATATTTTGTACAACCATGTGTTTGGAAATGAGGATTTAGGAAATAGTTATATCTCATCCTCCACTCCCCTCTTTGGTGGTAACCCTTTAATCTCCTAGAACTCTTCTCTATACACCTACAAAATCTCATCCAACTAGTGTTTCTATTCTTGAGTACATCCATCTAGAAATACCTTTACTTTTACTAGTTCATCTCCTTGTTGATAATATCTTAAAAAGAGTATTACAAAATTCCTACTTGAAATTATAAATTTCAAGGCTTGATTATCACTTGCGTAAGAGATATTGGATTTAGATTTATGTACATTGATGATGAAGGAATTCCTATCTTTGATCAAGTAGTATGGGTTTTCTATACTCATAAATATCTCACCTCTTATGTACATGTGAGTGCATAAAAACACTACACTACACACATCAAGTGGTACTATATCAACCTCCATTTCATCAATATAGTACGCACTTACAAAAAAATCAATCTTACACTACTTAGTGAGCATAAGCTCTACATCCTTGTTTACCCATCCAAATGGGTATGTCCTATCACAATAACATGAATTGAACACATAAATAAAACCAAGATAAATCAAGAGAGTTCTCCATATTGGAATTGTTAAATGAGAAGTGGAAGTCTTATAATAAAGGGTTACATACTAGTCAAGTTAATTCATTGTATGAATGTGGGATAGACTAATATATGTTAAAATAATAGGTGTGCTCGCTTCACCATAGACAATATCACTATATTATCACCCAACCATAGGCACAAAGGCCACCCACGAGCACCTTAACCTTGGCAGAAAGAATAATTCTAGAAGAAATCACTAGAACCAATAGCTAACCAAGGTAACATACCTCTCTCCAAAGCTAGCGTACCAAGCAGAAATTCCAAACCATAACCAAAGACCAAGTCACCACTACAGCAATTGCAGCTCTCCTTCATTCATGCACACCACTAGTCCTTATGTAGTTATGAGAGTGAGTGAGTACAAATGAGCTCTAGCACCCTCTATTTATAGTCCTCCAAGTGACCTAACTTGGCCAACTTCTTCTTCTGGAGGCTAATAATTTAATATAAATTATTCTCTTGAGTTGACTTGTCTTCTATGGTTATTAACCAACTATTTAGGGTTTCTCTTACTTCCCGGAATATTCTAGTCTCGTCAAAGGTTACATGTAGAGGTTAATACCTCCGACATATACCATAAAATCAACACTCCCTACTAGATAGGGAGGTATTACAAGAAATGGTCTTGAGCACAAACAGACCATTCATCTGGTAGCAACACCAATAGCCACACGGGCTATCTCATGATCACACATCACTATCCAACACTAGTGATAGTCTCCATGGCAATCAAAATTCCATCCAATAGAACACAATTGTGTCTATCCATAGTAGTTTACAACTATTATCCAGTGGTATACAACCACTCCTAGTAGCACACAGATACTAAACAATGACATATAGTCACTACCAATGGATCACATCCACCATAGTAGCATACAACTATTGTCCAGAGACATATAGTCTCCACAGCAATCATATCATTTGATATCATCCTGCATCAATAATGTTATTAGCCGCATCACCTCTAAGTCGTACTAGCATGATGTGCATGCATCATATCTAAGCTTTACTAGAGTGATATGGAGTATCATATACATCATCTGTAATTTGTACTAGCATGAACATAAATAGCATAATGCCAATGCATCATCTCTAAGTTGTATGTCCACCTCTAAGATGTACTTCCATGATGTAGATTAGTGCCTCAATGTGTCACCTCTAAGTTGTATGGTCATCTCTAATTCATACTAGAATGACATATCTATCATGATTCCAATGCATCATCTCTAATATGTATGCCACATCTAAGTTGTACTCGCATGATCATATCTAGCATGACACAAGCCCTCCTACATCATCTCTAAGTTGTATGATCATCTCTAAGTTGTACTAGCATGAAATATATAGCATGCGGCCAATGCATCATATCTAATTTGTATGCCACCTCTAAGTTGTACTCACATGATCATATCTAGCATGATGTGTCTCACCAACATCGTCTCTAAGTTGTACTAGCATGAACACAACTAGCATGATGCAAGCATCATCTCTAAGTTGCATGTGCATATCTAAGTTGTACTAGAACGATGCTCCTCAAGTAACTGTATCAACAAATCCAACCATATGTATCATATCTAAGTTGTACTAGCATGGTCATATCTAGCATGATGAAAGCATCATCGCTAAGTTGTATGGCCATCTCTAAGATGTACTAGCATGATACAGATCTGCATCTCAATGATAGTCCATGATGTCGCATATCAATGCTCCCTCCCAACTGACGAAGTCATATCCTCCCTTTCAACCAAGGGAGAAATATCCACGAGCCCCAACTTGCCCCTCAAGTATGCAAACTTTATCTTGTACAAAGGCTTCATCAAAATATCTGCAGTCTCCTCATCAGTGGAGATATACTGGAGAACCACTTCTCCCCTCTGGACTTTATCATGGAGAAAATAATACTTGATCTCAATGTGCTTTGACCTGTCATGGAACATTGGGTTCTCTAAGAGATTCACATAGCTCTGGTTACCACAATATATCACAGTTGAATCCGTCACCTGATCAAACAGTTCAGAAACCATCTTACAGAGCCATGTTGCTTCCATACAAGAATCACAAGATGCAATATATTATGCTTCTGCAATGTTGAGTGCAACAGACTTTTGTTTTCTTCTATCCCATGAAATCATAGCAGAACCCAAATTTAAGCACAGTCCAAAAGTGTGCTTTCTATCTTCCACACTCCCTGCCCAATCTGAATTGGTAAATCCATGCATCTTTACTTCACTATTTGAGGCATATCTCAAACCATACATTATAATCCCATGAATATATCTCAAGCTATGCTTTGCAGCCACCCAATTCTATTGTTTAGGTTACCCTTGGAACTGGGTCAACATGTTCACAGCAATGCATATGTCCATCCTAGTATTTACCAAATACATCAAGGAGCCAATCAACTTCTGGTACAGGGATGAGTCTATTGGATCAGAATCAGAGTCTCTCAACTTCCTCAAATATGTTATCATGGGAGTTTCCATGGATTTGTAATCCATCATCCCAAACTTCTGAAGGATCTTTACAATGTACTTCCCTTGTCCTAGGAATACTTCACCATGCCTCTGCCACACTTCTAGTCCCAAGTAGTAGTACATAAGACCAAGATCCTTCATTTCAAATTCAGTGGATAGCTCCTTCTTACATTGAATAATGAGAGGCTCTGCACCTATCAGGAATAGGTCATCAACATATAACAATAGAATCACAAGTGCATTATTCACAAATTTGTAATAGATATTTGGATCGACATGACTCTTGGAAAATCCAAGTCTTTTCAAGTATCTACTAATACATGCATACCAAGCTCTTGGAGCTTACTTGATTCCATACAAGGCCTTCTTCAATATGCATACATGGGTTTATTTTGGGTGTACCTCAAAACCTTGAGGTCTCTCTATATATACTTCTTCCTCAATTACTCCATTGAGAAAGGCAATCTTTACATCATTCTGATGTAAGCTCCAACCCATGGAAGTTGCTAGAGATATTATGGCTCTGATAGATGTATATCTGTAAATCGGAGAAAATGTCTCATCATAATATTCTCCCTCCTGGTGTGAGAATACTCTAGCCACAAATCTCACCTTGTACTTATTAATACTTCCATCTACAGCATGATTTATCTTATATACCCACTTTGAAGTGACTACATACTTCTCTTTAGGTCTCGGCACAACTTCCCATACATCATTCTTCATTATGGATTGGTATTCTTCCATCATGGCCTCCTTCCATTCTTAATTGTTTCCTCAAAGATGGATAGTTCTGCATTAAGCAAACTTGTCATGATTGTCACATAACTAGTGAACCTTTTGGGTTTCTTTCTTTGTCTGAAAGTACCAGTGGGAGCCTTATGTTTTTATGCTTCCTACAAAGTAGTTTCAATCCACACTGGTCTTTTTATTGTCTTAGGTATAATAGTTGGTTCCACATATTCATGTGGTGTTTCTTGTTCTTCATTAGATTGTTCTGGAGAACATGTACTTTATTCTTTGGTATCTTCATGTTCCTCTTTTTTGTTGGATTCTATAGGTTCTTCTATAGAATTATTAAATGCAATAATTTCATCAAAAGTTGTGTCTCTACTTATTTCAATATTTTGTTGATTTGGAACATAGATTCTATACGCTTTTGATGGTTCATTGTAACCAACGAATATTCCTCTCTTTCTTGAGGATTCCAACTTATTTCTCTTATCCTTGGGAACATGAATGTATATAGTACATCCAAAGATTCTTAAGTTTCCAACGCTTGGCTTCTTTCCTGAGAAAGGTTCTTCAGGAATCATGTTCTTCAATATTCTATGTGGACTTCTATTATGAACATAAATAGTTGTCATAGTTTCCTCTCCCCATAGGAACATAGATAAGTTCTAATCATTCATCATTTCCTTGATTGATTCTTCAATGGTTATGTTCTTTCTTTCAGACACACCATTATGTTGAGGATTGTGAGGGACAATAGCTCCCTCCTAATCCTAGCTTCTTTACAAAAGGCAATGAGCTCCTTAGAGGTGTATTCTCCTCCATTATCATATCTTACTGTCTCGATATTCTTATATGTTAGGTTCTCTACTTCATCCTTGAATTCTTGGAATTTGCTAAATACTTCATCTGTATTCTTTAACAGATACAAACCATGTATTTCTTGAGAAGTTATCTATAAATGTTACATAGTAAAGAGATCCTCCTAGAGACTTCATTAGCATAGGTTCACATGCATCTCAATTTATTAGGTCTAAGATCTGTTTGGATCTATTCTCACTATTTGGGAAAGGCTTCTTAATGTTCTTCCCAAGGGCACATCCTCTGCACACACTTTCATGTACTGATTTTAATTATGGTATTCCTTCAACCATTTGTTTCAGGGATGGAAAGTCTTGATAATGAAGGTGAGCATACCTTCTATGCCATAACTCACTAGGGTAATTTTGTCATGTACTAGGGCTTGATTCTTCTGACCTAGGAGTTTATATAACCTTCCTTCACGGGTTCCAATAACTCTAGTGTTTTCTAGATTGGATTCTTTATACCATACAAGAACTTTTACATCCACAAAATCTACTCTATCTCCTTTCTCTTCTAAACAAGAAATAGATACTAGATTCTTTTTCAAACCATGAACATATAAAACATTACTAAGATGGATAGAGTTAAATGATTCCATTTTGATAGTATCTTTTCCAATTCCCTTGACTGCATAACAGTTCTTGTCTCCAAGCTCTACTTTATTAGGTGTCTCATTTTCCTTCATGCTTGAGAAATTCTTACGGTCACCTGTCATATGCCTTGAAGCTCCATTATCGATCAGCGGCATGTCATCTTCAATGGCTCCAGTAAGAGCTCAATAATAGAATAAATATGATTCATCATGCTTTGTCTTCTTTGAGGGTTCTTCATCATTGGAAATTGATGCATGATGTCTCTCTTTTCTCTTCCTTGTTATTTTAGTACAATTCCTTTTGTAGTGGCCATATTCATGGAATTCAAAGCATTGTACCTTTGACATATCTCTCTTGAACTTCTTTCTTGAATCAAATATTTTCTTACCTCCGTGTATTTTAAAATTTGTTGCAAAGTATTGAGCATATTCTTCCTTCTGAGGTTTTCCCTTGTAGTTTAACCTTGTCTCTTCTTGTGCAAAGCATGTCCAAAGTTCTTCTAACGTTGGAAACTCCTTCCTTGTATTCATACTTGCAGCAAATGCATCCCATGATCTAGAGAGACCATTGAATGCTATGTTCACAACTTCCTTTTCTGGGATGGCTTCTTCAATAGCTTGTAGTTGATATCTCAACTGAGAAATCCTCACAAAGTATGAATCTATGGTGTCATCCTTTGTCATATTTGCGTCACGAAGTTCATTCTTCAGACTCATCACTTGTCCAACATTTCTGAATGAGAAAAGGTTTTTTAAGGCATCGTACATCTTCTTGGATGAGTCAAGATGAGAAATGTATGGTATCAAGTGATCCTTTACAGATTCCACTATGATACTCATAGCATTAATTTCATTATCCTTGAACTTCTCCAGTGTTGCAATGTTTTGAGGTTCCTTCTCTTTTCCTGCTTCAAATTGTGGTTCCATGATATTTCCTTTCACGATATCTAGGACTTTATTCTTGGAAAGGATGAGTTCAATCCTTTTCTTCCATTCTTTGAAGTTTAAAGCCCCTTCTAACTTGTTTTCTGACTTCATAGAGTAAGTCTTGATTTCTTTGACTTGGTCAACCTTTGACTTTGACCAAAAACTCAAACTTGACGTCTTGGCTTGCTGAGAGTACCAGGAGGTGCGCTTGGTTAGGGCGCACTAGGATATCTAGGAATTAGATCAAGTGCTTCACTTAAGGATCCTCAACAAGAGGGTTAGAGTTTCATTGTTACAACAAAACGTTGACTACAACTGCAAGTGCAACTGAGCAAATCCTCCCAATCTACCTTCCAGTGGTTAAACTGTCTGAAGATAGTGTGAGCCCATAACCTATTAAAATAATAGGTTTTCTCACTTCACCATAGACAATATCACTATATTGTTGCCCAACCATAGGCACAAAGGCAACCCCTAAGCACCTTAACCTTGACAGACAAAATAATTTCGGAAGAAATCACTAGAACCAATAGCTAACCAAGGTAGGATACCTCTCTCCAAATCTAGCGTACAAAGAAGAAAGTCCAAACCATAACCAAAGACCAAGTCACCTCTATAGCAGTTGCAAATATCCTCCAGTCATGCACACCACTAGTCCTTATGCAGTTGTGAGAGTGAGTGAGTACAAATGAGCTCTAGCTCCCTCTATTTATAGTCCTCCAAGTGACCTAACTCGGTCGACTTCTTCTTCTAAAGGCTAATAATTTAATATAAATTATTCTCTTGAGTTGACTTGTCTTCTAGGGTTATTAACCAACTATTTAGGGTTTCTCTTGCTTCCCAGAATATTCTAGTCTCATCAAAGGTTACATGTAGAGGTTAATACCTCCCGCAGCTACTGTAACATCAACAAGATACACACTAAAGTGAAATAAAACATGAAAATGTAATATAACCTAAATTCGAAATGATGTTATTGATTCCTATATATAATATCTAATTGACCATTATTATAATATGAAATTTACTTTAAAACCCTCCCTTAATGGTCAATGTACTAACCACACCAAGCTTGTCCTAAAATTTTACATATTTTTCAAGACCCAAAGACTCAGTAAAAATGTCTACAATTTGTTCCTCTATTAGACAATATTGTAGCTCCATAGATCCATCATATACAATATGTCTATTTTAGTGATAATGTATTTCAACATCATTGGTATGCTCATGGAAGATTGGATTCTTAGCCAGTTTGAGCACCCTTTGATTGTCAAATAACAAGGGTGTTGGTTGTATCTACTACATCTTCATGTTTGAAATCATCCTTCTCAACCAAACTGCCTCACATGCTCCTTTTAATGCTCCTCGATAATTTGCTTCAATCAATGAAATTGCTATTGCATGATGCTTCTTACTAGTCCATGTGACTACACCCATGACAAGGCTGAAAAAATATCAAGAGGTAGATTTTCCATAATCCACAAAACCTGCCCAATCTAAATTTTATATACCCACATAGTGTAGGGCCTTTGTTTTTACTTTACAAAATTCCAAAGTCATTTGTCCCTTTCACATAACTTAACACCCTCTTTATTGCAATCTAATGTTCTACTTTTGGCACTATCGTGAATATGGAAATTAATCTCATAATGTATCTCAAATCAATCCTAGTGGCTATAAGTGAGATTAAGCTCCCCAATAGTTGCCTATAGAATGACTCATTAACTATTTTAGATTCAATATTGGTTGAAATCGTCAACCCTTTCTCCATATGTATATATGAGATTTTGTAATCTATCATTCCAAACCTATCAAGCAAACTACTAGCATATTTTATTGTGAGACAAAAATGCTACTACCTATTTACCAAACTTCTACGCCTAGGTAGTAATGTAGGTGGAATATATTAGTCATGTCAAAGGATTTACTCATATTGGATTTGATAGATTTATATCACTTGCCTCATTACTTGTAATAATGATGTCATCTACATATATGACCACTAGAATGATATCATTATCATTGTTTTTGACATGTAGATTGGAATCCAAAGGACTCTACTAGAACCCTTGTTCATCCAAGTACCTATCAATTTTAATGTACCATGTCATGGGTGCCTACTTCAAGCCATATATATCTTTCTTCAATCTACACATAATATGATCCTTCCCTAGAACCTGAAAAAACTATGGTTGATACATGTAGACTTCTTCCTACAAATATCCATTAAGGAAGAAACTATTTATGTCCATTTGATGGGAATTCCATCCAAACTATGCTACCATTGCTAGAACTAAATAGCTTGTGTTAATCTTTTTTGTAGCATTAGAATTCTCTTCATGGTCGATTCCCTCTCACTATGAGAACCCTTTTTCAACCAATTTTTCCTTGTACTTGTCAAGTGTGCCATCTTCCTTGTACTTAACCTTGTACACCCATTTTCAACCAATGGGATTCTTCCTTGGTGGAATATTTGTGACATTTCAAGTCTGATTTTTCACTACACCCTTATTTTTGGTTGTCATGGCCTTCTCCCATTCAATTTTCCATTTTTCCTCCTCAAACACCTATGGATGATAAACTCATGCAACATTGGCCATTAAAGAAAATTTGGCATTGTTAATTTTTTTCTTGCTCTTTCCTCTCAATGATCATCCCTTGATCATTTCACCCACTTAAACACCTCCAATGGTGCAATGTCACAACTTTTACCTCTTCTTGGGATATTCCTCATCCAAATTAGTTTTTTCACCATGACGTGGACTACCTCTACCTATGTCATATAAATGTTGATTGATGCTAACTAAATCAAAGTCTAGAAACATTAATAGCTTGGAAGACTCCTCTTGCTCATAATCATCCCCCCTTTCAAGTGGAGTTGCCTAAAGATTGACACCAAAATCCTTAGCCATAACAAGATACTTTATGGTAATTTTGATCTCTAGAGAATATTTTAAAGGCCTAGCTTCTTCATCAAGTACGACATATCTATTGAAGATCAATTGGTTGGTGTCAACATCAACCAACATATAAGTTTTATGATTGTCATTGTACCCTATGATCATAATGTTCTTTCTCTTTAGGTCTAACTTTTTCTTTTCTCTTCTAGAATATAGGCATAGGTAATAGAAACAAAGACCTTAATATGGATAAATTTGGGCCTCCTCCCAAACCATGCTTCCTCTAGAGTTTTTTGCTTCACCGCGACCATTGGATATCTATTCAGAAGATATATTTTTGTAAACACTACCTCAACCCAAAACCTATTTTCAACACATTTATTTTACATCATACACCTAGACATCTTTGTGATAGTGTGGTTTTGCCTCTCAACGACTCCATTCTATTGTAGAGTGTAGGGTGTAGTGAACCATATGTTTGTACCATGTTTAGCACAAATGTTGTTGAATTCTTTTGAACAAAATTATCCACATTTATTAAATCTAAGAGTAGTAAAGAAATAGATTGACTATTTCTCTATTAATTCTTTGAACTTTTGGAATTCATTAAACACATCATATTTCAATTTAAGAAAATACACCCACATTTTCCTATTGTAATCATCAACAAAAAGAAGGAAATATTTGGCACTAGTGATGGATGATGTGTTCATTGGTCCAAAAAAACCTTCATGAACCAACTAAAGGACTCATTTTTATCTCTAAGCTTGTTCTTCAACAAAAGGAGCTATGTGTTGCTTCCCTACCTAGAAATATTTTCAAACACCCTATATATGTTGTTGGATATCAGGAGTTCTATCTACCAAATTTGCACAAGCCAACAAAGAGAGGTAAATTAAATTTAGGTGTTCATACCACTAATTACAAAGTGTATTGATGTCCAATGCACTCTTGGTTTCCAATGCATGCTCTTTGATGATTCCAATGTCAAACAGTCTAAACAGTCCATGATCTTCCTCACCAAAAGAAATAGTTTTCTTGGTCTCCTTGTCAACTATGTAGCATTTGTGATTACTAAGGATGGAATCTAGATGTGGGAAGTTCCTTATAATATAACTAAATGAAAGTAATTTAAGATCCATTATTGGAAAATAGTACACATTGAGGAAAATCAGCATGTTATCTTCAAACCAAATCTATACATTCCCTTTTCCTACTACCATGAACTCTACCCCACCATCAAACATCACTAAATCCTTAGAGGAATTACAAGTAGCATACTATGTGAACCAGTGCTACCTATCGGTGAAGTGTCATGATGCACTTGAATCTATGTACCAAGTAGATGATGCACCTCAATCTTTTGCTCTATTATTTATTGAAATAGAGTAAAAGAGAAAAAAGGTGTCATATTGACACATTTTTGCAGGTACCAATTTGTTGTTTCATGTGAATATTACAAAGAAAACTAAAAATACCCTTTTGAAGAGGACAATGGGAGGAACTACACTATGATTGTTTCCCTTTTGGGGTATTGTGATCTTGACAATATTGAATTTTCCTTGAAGGAATTTTTGAGAACGGTATTTTCTTAGGTGATAAATTTTAAAATATAATTATTAAAAAAATAGAAATTCTTAATGAAAATCTATAATTAGCAAACTAGATTTCAATATGGATCCATTGGTGGTAGTTTTAATAGAATATATTTAGAAATTGTAGGGGTCTAGCCTTGTTTAAGTTGTAGGTTTATCAAAACTGTAACAAACTCTATCATTCTTGTTGACCTAAAAATCTCATCTAGGACAATGTTTTCCTTGAGAGTTTATTTTATCTCTCAACTAATATCTTGTATATAAATACAGTAAGATTGGGTTAATTTAAACTCCCAATAGAGTGTTTAAATTAATCCTCTAAAACTCTCGTCCAAGAACCTTGACTGAGGATCTAGGTGGGAACCTAACTCTCGATTGAGAATTTGGGCAAAGAATCTAAACACTTGATTAGAAGTCTCTTATCAAAGATTCTCAACCAAGAATCTAGGTAGAGAATATAACTCTCTTACCATAATCTGGGTGGAGAATCTAAATCTCATGTGAGAATCCTAGTGGAGAATATAAACTCTCGAACGAGAATCTCTTCCATAAGATTCTTGATTGAAAATATGGTCAGAGAATCTAACTTTTCACCGAGAATCTAGGTGGAGAATCTAAATTCTCAACCAAGAATCTATTTCAAGAGTTTTTAAATTGTGGTTCAATTTCAGTTTTTCATCTGAGAGCATAAAATCTCAGCCAAGAAAATTAGTTATCCACCAAAACTCTTGATTGAGAAATTGTTAACCCAAGGTAAACAAAAACAAATCTTGACCAAGATAATTTCTTGACTTTTTTCTTAGTTTAAAACAATCAAATTTACAATCCCTCACCATGCCTCATTATAAATAAATTGTACCCATATTTTCATTTTCACCTAAACAGATATGTCAAGGTTGATCCAACTACAAAGAGTATGTCAAATTAAAGAAGAAAAAAATTACTAACAAGAACAAAAAATGATCCTTACCAAGGGGATAAGGACCTCACCTAAGTAATAGAAATTGAAAAGTGGGAAACAACACTCATACTTATAGGCCTAGGAAATGGGTTCCATAAGGAAGGATAACCAACACATAGATCATCATGGAAAATGAGAGGCCTCATGTCATCCACGAGTGTTGGGTGTATGGAAGTATCTTACAAGCCTCACATATACTAGTATCCAATAGGATGGGTTTGTCGCCACCTAAACTAGCACCCTTTCCAACATAGGGGCTATCTAGGGAAATAAGAATGTGAATTGCACCATTGTCACCTCAATACACTTTAGGCCATCTTCTAGAATCCACGGGGGTATCCCAAATGATGAAAGTAAACCTCTTTAAGTGAAATAAAACCATGCAATCATATGATTTACTTTAATGAATATGGAAAATATATAACAAGACAATGCATTAGGATTCTAATAAGTGATTACAATTCTCTAAAGATATTCAACTATAAACAATTGCATGAATCACGTTTATATCCACTTTAAAGAAAGGTTAGGATCTAGTGGATGTGTGTACCAAATATGATATGTAAGATAAACAACATTGATAACTTCATATTAGCATTTAAGTCTAACAAAAATTGATAAATAGATATTTAATAACATCCCAACAAGAGTTAGAGACAAGTTCTAAAGATACATAAACATTAACTAAGCAAGAACTTGTAAAATGGGTGGTGAATTCCCCTAGGGTTTTACAAGTAAGCACTTGGAATTCATCAAATAAAACCTCTAATAAAATGATAAGAAATTACAATAACATTATATATCAATATCACCTCTAGATATGTAATATAATCTTGATAAACAATCTAGAAATTAAATAAAGGATAGGAGCAAGAAAGAAAACACCTTGAAGCACCAAACCCCCTAGACTTATGGTTTCATGAAACCTGATTTTTAATGCTGCAATTTAATTTCCAAATTCGAGAGTCACCTTAAATCAACCCAAAGAATGTTAGATAACACCTTAAAGCTCAAAAAAATAGGGTTTATTTTTCTCCGTAGGGTTAGATAACAAAAATTAAACATAAATGAAATCTAAATACATGATTTTCTTTGATTTTCACCGTTAGATTTATTATTAAACAACAAATTATTAAAAAAAAAGTTTTGATTTTCAAGGTTTGTTGGTTGGTTGTTGGATATAGGATTAGTTCCTTTTTTTTTCAATTAGAGCTTATGGTTTCAATAAGTATGCCCCTCTAATAATTGGTCACTTGTATCTTAAGGACTAGGGTAAGAGATTAGAACCATAAAGGAAGAATATTATATAACCTAATCAAGATAAGCTAAGAGGACCAAGGCCCTACAAGAAGGGATTCCTCAAAGGAAAAAACCTTCACCAACAAGATCATATATAACTTGAATAAAATACTTAAAAACCCTTTCCAAGGAACCAAGAGGAAAAACAAGCAATGAATTAAGTACTTACCCAAATTAACAAGAGAAGAAGGAAGGAACAAGCCCTAAGACGTCTCCTCTCAAAGTAGTTAAGTAACTCCACAAATGGATTGATCTTGAAAGGTAGTACAAGACTTGATTCACCATAACAAATCTTTAATGCACCAAGAATATAACCAAGAAAGAGAAATCTCCAAGAAGTGACACCAAAACCTCAAAAGAAATATTTTATATTATTTGTATTCACAAATGATCTAACAATTCACAATGATTTGGAATGAGAAGAGAGCCTCTATTTATAGAGGAGGATTATACATCCTTCTAATTCTTTGTTAATTATTTTCCATAAAATTAGCCTAGGATAATAGAAAACAAAACTTTTCATCCACACAAATAAGGAAACTAAGTCAACACATAATCAAATTATGCCACATGTACATAAAATCCTCATGAGAGAGGAACATCCCACAAAGAATGGGGCCAATTTTCTCTCATATCCCAATGTTCCAAGTAAAGAATGATTTGGAGGCCATAAAACATGGTGAAGTAACCTCCCAAGGATAAGGACCTCAAAATTGGATGGCCTCCTCATACTGTGCTCAAGAAATCCTCAAAAGGAATCTCCAAGGTATGACCAAGCCCTCAAATCAAGCAAAGATGCTCCAAAAGCAAGGAATATGCCTCTCCATGTAAAACATCACCCAAAATACCCACTTGGTTGTCATAAACCCCACACATGTGGTTCATCCTTCAAATCATGTGAAAGACACTTCCAAAAGTGAGGAAAGAAGAAGGGTTCTCTAGGATATCCAATGTGGCATGTGTAGAGGATTTCCATGTATGTAATAATATCCCAAATGTGCCTCAGAGGATGTGACCAATACCTCAGAATATGTGTACTTCCTCGAGAACTGTGGAAACACCTCGAGAGACATGAAATTGAGTGAGCATACGTAGAATCATCTATGGTAGTATATGGCCAAAGTGTGATGAATACATAACAGAGGTATCCATGCTTAGGAATATAATAAGTGTGTTATACATTGGTGTGACATCCTTTACAAAGAGAAACACTTTTACATCATATACAAAGGGGTGAGAGACTATGCATCTCCCATAGATCATGTGTCCTAGTAGAACCACCCTAAGATGGTTGCATACCAACCTAGATCATAAATGACCAACATGATGAAGAGTTACCAACATCAAGGGGCAGTCTAATGGAGCCATAAAAGAAAAGGCTATCTTGAAATTAGAACTAAAAGGATGGGACATGACCAACCACATGGGGTTTGGAGATAGTACATAGGCCCCCCACCAATACATATAACATCTAAGCATGGTCCAATACAATACATTAGTGCAAATACAACCACACTTTTGGCTCTTTTACTCATGGTACAATACAGAACATAATTTGCTCATATGATGGTCCACATATGGCGAAAAAAATAGGGTACACTGAGGTGAATCTAAGGTGTAACAGGGTGTATGGTGAGAACCAAGTGAAAAATCCATACATTACATGTTTATCTTATGGAAGGAATTTTTTTCCGTAAAGGGATAACAAAGAGGTGCCTTATAGAATGAAATATGAAAGAAAGAGGAATGAAGACAAAGAGGATAGAAAGTGCGCAACGATGAAAAACACAATGAAACATCAAAAGGAGAAGACCTATTGTCAAGTGTGGAATGAGCCAATGTCATAATACAAGACTAAACAATATCTTATTTTGAAACATCTAGCCTTTTGGACATCATGAAGGTCCTCAAACCCAAACATGAAGAAACGAGTGTAAAACCACAAGCACCACATTTGGGTATAATATAAAAAGAAAATAACACAAATATAAAAATAAAATTGGCAAGCAATACATGAATAACATGAAAGTGATTATGAAAGGGAAGTAAGTGAACCTAACTTCTACAAGCAAAATATAAGCTAACTATGAAAGAGGGAAAATTCCAACAGCTATATAAGAATTAATACATAAAATATGAAAGTAATAGGGAAAGGAAAAAAGGTAAATGATGTGATACATGGAATTGAAAATGACCTATGGGAGTCTTTGGGAGAATGTTGAGGCTATTGAATTAAATATTACCATATAACATTGTTAATGAATGATGCAGATGGAATGTATTGTAAAAATACCACCGAGTGATAAAAAAAAAATGGAACACTTTCCATGAGAGGATCCAAGATAAAGAAAGTGCACGACATCCACTCCCTTCATAGAAAAGGAGGCTAAGTCACAAAAGAGTCGAAGGAGAGAATAGATAAAGGAGGATAAATAATGACATCAAAGGTTTCTTAAAATGGATGAATCCAAATCCTAACAACAAGAAACCCAAGAAAATCCCTCATTACTCGTAAACAAGGTTGGTGTTTTCCCTTGTCTAATTGAAGTCTCAAAATAGTAGTACCAAAGAAAATCTAGGGTGAGGGAATTGGGGTACTTTTCTAATTATTCCATAAAAATTCCCCAGTATTTAAGATGATCTACTCATCGAGATCTCCAATGGTGTTGAGAGAGAAAAGAAATAAATGAAAAATACCATGAGGGAGGTAGGGTGGAACTAAAAGAAATGGAGACAAGAGACATGTGGGTCAATGATTATAGAAAGGTTTGAAGAAGCATCCATACAAATGTAGTTCTGCAATATGTGTTTATAAGGATCATCAATACAAAGAGGCAATAAATGGGGAAAATTATCAATCACCACCAAGAATCAAATACCTTAAGTGGAGCCCTTGCCTGAAGTGATATCCCGATAGTAATAAAATATTAGACAAAAGTATGCTTGAGAGAGATAGTAGTGAACTTCCTTGAGTGGATCAAGACAAATGGGATAGAACATGAATGAAACGAAGACTTGTCCCTATGATGGAAAAGAACCAACACTAAAAATTCCTAAGGTTCATAGAAAGAGTTTGAATCAATAAGGGAAATGTTCTAAGAAGGAGAAGACATGAGAGAGGCAGAGTCAATATCTATCCATGGCCAAGGGACAAGAGACTAAACATAATAAACTAAAGGGTTGTTCTAACATAAGCCTTAGGAAAAATAGAAAAGGGATGAAATTCATAGTGGATTGTGTTGGATATAATTCACACACACCTAGGATTTCTTTTTCCTAAGGTTTTCCCTATGTTTATTAGTCATTATTCAATCTCCTATAGTTTAGGGAGAATATTCATTTTCCTACATTCTAGGAGAATATTCTCTTCAATTCACACTTCAGTTTGATCAGTTGAGTGGAGTCTAGATGCCACATTGGGATCATCACCATGTTGCATTGGGATCAGCACCAGCTAATGTGCATTTTCCTTGGGATTTTCACCAGACTGGCACATTACTTATGATTCCCTGATCTCCTCCTCACTTCACTTTGTTTCAGTCAGTTAACTGACAACTGAGAGACTAGTTAACTGAGACTATGTAGCAGTTTACTCCTGTAAATGTCATTGTGTGTCCAGATCACTCTATACCACCACTATGGTGCATTGGTTCTCTTCCAGTGTGCATTAGTTAAGTTATACAGAGTACATCATGTGTAAATTATCATTTCTTTCATTTTGTTAATGCAAATTATATGTTCTGACTCTCTCGTTTCTCTTTTCTCTCATTTTTCTACAAACTGTGTATGTCATTTGCTAGATATATCTTATCTGTGTAGGTTCATTCACATTTACATGGTATCGGAGTCGACAGATTGCTAGGAAAAAGACACACCAAATTCTTTTTGCAGGTACTGAAGATTGAAGACAGCGGGAAAAATGGAATTTCCAAAAGAATTCATTCTTACACCGTACAATTTCTTTGCATGGAAGGAAATGATGATAATGCATCTTCGAAGCGGAGGATTATATAGGTTAACCATGAACAAATAGACCGAACCCACATCACCCATAGAAAAATCCAAGTATCTGAATCAAATGGATGAAGCATTCGAAACTATTTGTAGTCTCATTTCTCCTTAGCTCCTCTTTCACATATCCTCCTATAAAACCCCCAATGAATCTTGGACCACCATGGAAGGGATTTTTGGAAAACAGGGCAAGATGAGGGGACACATGCTCGAGGTGGAATTGCTCACTTTGGATCCAAAAATCTTCAACAATCTCCAAGATTTCTTTACCAAATATAAGGATTTGTTGTCGCAACTCAAGGATTGCGGGGTTGATAAATATAAGGAGGAGAAACAAATGGTTCTTACCATTCTCTCCAAACTTGATCCGGAATACTCAATTTTTGTATCCACATTTCATTCAGTTAGGTTCACCTATGGAGCTACCTGGACCATGCCCTCTCTTAAGGCATTTATCATTTCTCTAATGCAAGAGAAAATCCCCAAGTCGGCCAAGACTACTCTTCAGGATGCAAGAGATCTTGTTGGGGATCCAACTCACACTAGGGGAACTCGATCTAATTTCAAGGAGCCTCCTCTTGCACTCACTGCCACTGAATTGATTCCATACAGGAATATTTTCTTGGTTCAGTCTTCAGATTCATAGTCCTATGGTGAGGTTGCTGGAAATCCCTTTTGGGAATCCGCCATGCAGGAGGAGTACAACTCCCTCCTAGAGAAACAGAATTGGGATCTGGTTCCCCTTCCTTCAGGAAGGAAACTTGTCAGATGCAAATGGATCTACAGGACCAAGAGAACAGTAGATGGACAGGTTAGCAGATACAAAGCCAAGCTAGTTTCCAAAGGCTTTCAGCAGGTGCATGACATTTAAAATGATGAGACCTTCACTCTAGTAGAGAATATGGATTCCATACATTTGGCACTTTCCATTGTGGTATCCAAGGGATGGGAATTCCATTAGATGGACGTGAAAAATGCATTTCTTCATAGTGATCTCTCTGAGGATATCTATATGGATCATCCCCAGGGATTTGTTTAGGATTCGTCTTTGATATGTCGACTGAAGAAGTCTCTTTATGGCCTCAAGAAGGCCCCGAGGGCATGGTATTCCAATATGGACTCCTATTTATTTTCACAGAACTTTGTACATTGTAAGTCAAGACTGAATGTTTACATGCTCAGGATGGTTGATTCACTTCTACTCCTAGTTTTGTATGTTGATCATTTGTTGATCACCGGTAGCTTGAATTCAATGATTGTTGTAGTCAAGAGGATTCTACATGATAGGTTCTTGATGGTGGGCATGGGTCTACTACAATTCTTCCTTGGACTCGAGATCAATCAAGATGCATCAGGCATCAAACTGTCTCAGGCCAAGTATGCACAAGATCTCCTTGAGAGATTTCACATGACAGACTACAATTATTCCTCGACTCCTTTCTTATCAGGAGTCAGACCTAAGGATGGTGGGGACACTCCACTAGTGGACAACACACTATAGAGATAGCTAGTGGGGAGCGTGTTGTATTTCACACACTCTAGACCAGAACTCTCCTATGTAGTTGGAGAAGTCTCCAGGTTCATGAAGGAGCCGCATGAGATAAATTCAAAGGTTGCAAAGAGTATCCTTCAATATGTATAGGGCATCAGCACCTTTGGGATTCACTATGCAGGAGACTCTACATTCGACCTCATCACGTTCACTTATTCTGACTAGGATAGCGATAGCATTGATCGCAAGTTCACATATGGTTACTCACTTAGTCTAGGTTCTAGTCCCATCTGTTGGTCAAGTAAGAAGTAGGTTTTTATTGCTCTATCTTCAGCCGAGGCAGCGTATAGAGGGTTGTTAACATAATCATTCAGGCTATGTGGCTACAACATTTTCTCACTAAGTTGGGAATTCATTTTCACCGACTGATCGTCATCTGGTGTGACAAACAGAGCACTCTGAAGTTCTGCAGAGATCCAGTTCAGAGGCAGAAGATGAAGCACATCGAGATCCACATGCACTACATCTGGGACTTATTACACAAGGGGATAATCAACCTATAGTTCTATCCTTCAGCAGAACAAACTGCAGGCATCTTCATCGATAACTTCACTGAGAAAAAGTTCCATTCTCTACGTAGTTGTCTTGGAGTGAAGGACACAATTGCCTAGCAATTGTTAGTTATTTTTTTACATACATTGTACTTTGAGGGGGGAGGGGGGTTCCCATGAGTTTTTCCCTCTTTCCTCGTTTATTTTAGTGTATCTTTTGTATTTGGCTACTTAACATGGCCTCGTTGTCGGGACCCATTCTTTATTTTTACCATAGTGATGTTGAAGGGGGGTGTTGGAGATACTTCACACACACCTAGGATTTATTTTTCCTAAGTTTTCCCCTATATTTATTAGTCATTATTCAGTCTCCTATAGTTTAGGGAGAATATTCATTTTCCTACATTCTAGGAGAATATTCTCTTCAGTTCACATTTCAGTTTAATCAGTTGAGTGGAGTCTAGATGCCACATTGGGATCATCACCAGCTAATGCACATTGTCCTTGGGATTATAAACAGAATATCACATTACTCACGATTCATTGATCTCCTCCTCAATTCACTTTGTTTCAGTTAGTTAACTGAAGAATGAGAGACTAGTTAATTGAGACTAGGTGGCAATTTACTCTCATAACTATGGGTGTGTGTCTAGATCACTTTAGACCACCACTATGGCTAATTGGTTCTCCTCCAGTGCACATTAGTTGAGTTATACAGAGTATATCATGTGCAAATTATCATTCATTCATTTGGCTAATGCAAATTCTTTGTTCTCACTTTGTCATTTCTCTCTTCTCTCATTTTTCTACAAACTGTATATTTCATTTGCGAGCTAGATATTATCTGTGTAGGTTCATTCACATTTACAGATTGAGGGACACTAGCCTTCATGGAAGAATAAAACACCATGTTCCAAGATGTAATGGACAACCATCATCTCATCTATCCAATGGCATCCAAGAATGATCTTGTACCCCAAATCTCTTTGAAGCACAAAAGACTAGGTTTCTATGGTGTTACAACTAAGGTTGAAAGGGAGGTTAATTCTTCTAAGGGATTTAGTCTTGAATTTTTTCAACACATGAAGAATCCAATAGGAAGGAGCAAAGTTGGAAACCCTTAATGTGTAATACCCTAGTTTTAACCCTTGAATTATAATATCTGTCTTTGTATGTAAAGTCACGTATAGTGGAAATACATAATAATAAAATATCTTCCAAAAGGTTTCCTAAGGAAGAAACAAGGGGATTTTTATACCAAAATACTAGGGGAAGAGGAAAGTGTATGCATGGGTGCTTTAACCTTGACACTTGCCCTTTGGGGAGTACTACCCTTTAACATAGGCTTCCTTAAAACCCTCATGACAATATTTTACTTGGGTGTGTGTCCAAGTACAATTTTTCACATCCTTGGGAAGTTGGTAGATCTCATGCAAGAAAATGCCTCTTCTTGCCATTTGTGGAGATTATTATTCATTTTGGAGGGATCATTCTTCCATTATCTCTAATTATTTGTCCTCCATCCCATGAAATTTCCTTTGAGATGGTTGTGAAGAACCTATGTGTAAAACCAAGTTGTTATGCCTACAAATGGAAAGAGATAACCCAAAAAATTATGGTTGGTAAGAGCATGTAGAATTTGTGGAATTTCCTCTATTAACATGAGAGGAAATAGGATTGTTTTAGGGAAAACCTGTGGCTAGAATGTCCACAATAGCTAAATAAAACACCATTATACCTACAACCTGGTTATTGTTTCTCATTGACTACTAGGATCCAAGTGTTCTCTTCCAAGTTATTCATAGAAGGAAATAATAGTTTTGACTCCTTCTACCTACATTGAAGAGCACTTGAAGGGAATAATATATCTGAGGGATTGTTCAAAAGAGAAAGGAAATATATTCCTTATGGTGTGTAGGAAAATGGAATAGAGTTCCATAGCTTATTGATGGCTAGATAAGGGCCTATAGTGCTCTATAATGAGCATATTGGTTATGTCATGAGAGCAATTGGTTGGTCTGAGTGAGATTACATCCCCATAGGAGCTTAGTTTTCCTTTGTGCTATCATGGTCAATATAGGGGAGGAATCCATAGTTGAATCATATGATTAGGTGTTGAATTGATTCTCAACAACTAGTTTGTTGGACTTCACTTCGTCACAAATAAGTGTTTGAACCTATTACTTTATGGAATGATATTATCTGTATTATTTTACTTGAATTTTATCAGTTGGACTTGGTTGAATGTGAATTATGTTTGTGAAATGGTTAGTTAGTTGAGATTAATTATAGCAATAGTCTCATATGAGTCATACATGTGCATAAATCCTTGAGTATTTATGTATATGCATTGTTATGTCCATTGTGTTAGTTTATAATGAAAATGAAGCAAATATTATTTCATGACTATTCAAAGAGGAATATTTTGATAGTCGCATTGCACTACGATATTCTAATATTGTAGTAAATGAAGAAAATATATCTTGTTGATAGTGCCTTGATGGACAAGGGAGGCATCCGAGGATGCCACAAAGAGAATAACAATTTAAATAAGTTGTCACATTAATGGAATACCTGGGAACAACTATAACTATATTGATGTTATAGTGACCACTATGGATCTATATGAAGAATGGATTAAATGCAATTGAATTATCTTCTTCATTAGAGGGAAAACGTGAGAGGTGATTCAGGAAAGGGATGGATCACAATATTTGGCAAGGTCATGGTCATAATCTGAGAGGTCCTAGATTAATAATTCCATCCAATAAGATCAAGATCAAATAACATCAATTATGGGAATTTCTAAGTTATGGAAGGATAAGGATTAGAAAATGGAAAACTAGGACAAATAGTGAATCAAGGATTAACATGAGTATCACAAAGATGAGAGAGGATAGGAACAGTTGAAGTCCCCATATCAATTGTCTTGTAGATGGATAAAATACGATGAGTAGGAAAATGGTTGTCAATATTAAAAAGTCTAGGAATTTAATTAGGAAAATGAATCATAAAATTTTCAACCCAATGAATAGGAAGGACCATGTCGATCAAGTCAAGAAAAGGGAAATCAATTTCAGGGAAAGAAAGACCCACACATCCAGTCCATGACTTGCATCAAAATTTCTAACCAAAATAAACTTCTTTGAACCCTTAAGAGGAGAAAATTAACCAAAATATGGATCATAGGTATCCTTCCCTTTAATTTGGAAGACTTGGGAGTGGCAAATTCATCTCTTTTGTTGGAAGAATCAAAGTTGTACTTGGGGGAGCTTGCTTCTTCATTTTCTGAGAATAAATTTTATCTTTAGGGGAAACATTATTGGGAAAACAATCTAAATTTCAATCTTACCGTTCACTTACATGATTTAGATCTTTTATTTATAAGTCTATTCAGTTGGCATAGTTTGGATTTTGTTTTCTTCTTTTCTTCAAGGATGTGAAAATCCTAAGTTGTGAGGGCCAACTTTGTGCCAGTAACATGACATTATAGTATTGTAAGTTGAACCATTACATTTAGCTGAAGTGAGGTTAAAGGTTTAAATTGTAGTCAATGGTGGGGGTATAGAAATGACTCTTTCATTATTGTTTGACACTTGAGCTTTAGAATCTTTGGTCTTGTCTTCTCCCATGGAGAAATTAGCATGTGTGGTTTACCATATAATGAGATAGATTATGTATGATTCTATCATGGCAGGGTATTGAAAGTATAGATTTACTTTTTTATCATAATGTGTAGTGTTGATAAAGGGGCATGTGAACTTACCATCAAGGAGGGTAGCCAT
Source organism: Picea sitchensis (assembly GCA_010110895.2). Classification (NCBI taxonomy): domain Eukaryota; kingdom Viridiplantae; phylum Streptophyta; class Pinopsida; order Pinales; family Pinaceae; genus Picea; species Picea sitchensis. Next base: position 153,213 of record SNQJ01S0002326.1, on the reverse strand, counting down.
CATGTTGTCAAGTATAGTATCGCATCTATGAATAAAAGTGGAATTGGTTTTTTTTTCATGTTATTCTGAGTTCAAAAGGGTTACAATACCATGTTCATAAACTTATGGAATGATAAAATGTGTAAAAAAATGATCAAGAAGGAGATTAAGGTTATAAATAGATCCCTAGAACCACTAGAGGGAATACTCAACTATGGTATTCAGGAAATGTTTTATTTCCATATTTTTTTGTCATGAATAAACTCAACATAGGTGAGGGAAAAGGATTCAATATATTTCAATGGATCTTCACTCAACCCACTACTAAATTTGAAAGTTCATGGAATCTATATTGTTACAATTTACATTTGTAATGGACCATAGAGTAGATGGCATAAATTCATCTAGAGAGATATTGTTTAAATTGTTATATCTTTGGTGCTCATTTTTGGTAAGAAAACTTGGTTGATAATCTGAATGGTTACCATTTTTGTTTGAGGGGGAACTTAAAAAAATACCTAGATAAAAGGGTGAGATCCACCACCATAAGAATAGGGAAGATTAATGATTCCTCCATGTTTTAATGAGTTTGAGTTGAGATTCCAATTTGTATAAAAGTTTGAAGGTGACATCATTGGGATATAAATTTATATAGGATTGTACATTTGTTGGATAAATAATGAGATAAGAGGGAAATCCCAGACATGGAGGGGAGTTGAAGGGATAGAAGGTGGCATATTGAAAAAATTTACTTGGCTCTATTGAACTTTGGTATTATTGGATGAAAAATTTGGCTTGTTTTTTAGTTCCACATACTTTGAGTTTAGGATACTCTATAAAGAGTGTGGTTTTATTTGGTTAATGTAAATGTTTGAGGGGAAGGCTTGAGGAAATATTTGGGAAAGTGCAACAAGAATGTCAATCCCTAGAGAACGAATATGTGAAGGAACAATTGCAAGTTGGGTCCAAGGATCCATAGTGAATTTACAAAAATGGAGCACAATGGTTAGAATAAGCCATTGTGCTACCACAACAATTACCCAACCACACAAAAAGGAGAGATAAAGGGAATGAAGTCAACCAAATGTAGTCCATCGATTATATTAAGGCACCACTCTACCTCAATAATGACCCAACCACCACCTAAATGAGGGTCAAAGAGAGTTGAGTCACTACTTGCTTGTTAAAGTTAACCAAGAACCCAATGGAAGGAGAGGAAAGAGGTAAAAAGAAGCTACTTAGTTGATTAATTAAAATAAAATTTTAATGTTAACCCAATATTGTGGTTGTAAATTTAAAAGGTTCTTCAATTAGGTTTCAAATGATTTCCAACGACAATAAAATCAATGTAAAACTAGAAACTAAATCAAGTTTTCCTCTTAGTTAACTATATGTTCTCAATACTAAAATGGAAATAAAATTCAATTGAAATGAAAAAATAAGGTAAAAATGATACTTGAGTTGTGAAGATATAAAACAGTTGTAAAAATATTGAAGAAGATTTTAAACTCCCACAATTCTCCAAAGTGTTGTTGTGATATTCCCGCGTGATATTCCCACAAAATAACTTGGAAACCACCTCCTAATACAAAACAATATCTACACTACGAAATAAATCATATAAATAACCAAAAAAAAATGCTACCAAATATGGAAGTTTGGCATTGATTATGATTTTCTCTCCCTACAATTGATGTGTTAGTTACCTACTTTAAGGTGTGGTGGAATATGACCTAAGGAAACACTAGGGTCATAGAAAATAAACGTTAGATCCAAAGTGATCAATCCCACTAAAGATGGAAAAGAAACGTATGGAAAGGATACACCTATAATGGAAATCCTATAGTCAGTAGAGTGTTGGAGAAGGTAGTTGTTCCAATACTTCCAATAGATTTAGAAGGATTTAAGAGACAAATATGAAAAGGTTTCGACACATTAGAGTGCTTGGAAGAGGTTTATAACATGACAAAATTTAGGGTGCTTATAGAAAAGGAAATGACATGGGAATCAAGGAAACTAAAAATTAATCATTTGGAGAAATTCTTGCATCATGGTTAATTATGTATGAAAGTGACCAAAGAAATGTGAGTTTACTAAGAAAAACATGGGGTTTCACCAAATTTGATGGTTTTGTTTTGTGAATTTGATGGTTTTGTTTTTTGGTTTATTATGATAGATGTGATTTGGGAAAAAACTTGTATATTAAAAGTAAAAATTCGATTAGAAAAGGAGGAGGGTAGAATTTAACCCAATAATTTTTCATTCTTATTCTCAAATGGATCTAAGGACATTAGAATCACCAAAAATAATTTTTAACTAATCAAAGGTATTAAGGGAAGACTGTGTTAATGAAATAATCTAAAAATTAGAACATTAGAACATTAGAACTTCCAAAAGGCATGCCAAAAGAAGATTATGTCAATAAAAGAATATAAAAAATTATAATTAACAAGGAAAAACAATGATCCATACCAATGGTTTAAGGACCTCACCTAGATACTAGACATTGAAAAGGGAGAAACCACACTCATATGTCTAGACGTAGGCAAGGGGTACACAAGGAATGATAAAAAACACATATAAATTGTCATAGGAAGTGGAAGGCCTCACGTCATCCATGGGAATTGGGTGTATGGAAGTGTCTTAAAAACCTCACATATATTGCTAACCAATAAGGGATGCTTGTATGATGAAAACCAAGTGAAAATTCAACACACTACACCATCCAACTAGCTTCAACCTAATGAAATGGATAAATTATTCCTAATGTATAAATCTCATAATAATCAACCACAGCACCACTAGACTACTAGAAATGGCAACTTGATTTGAGAACTTGAACCAACATGGTTTCACTATGAAAAAATAAAACACTATCAGTTAAATCGTTCCTAATAATATTTAGAGAGGTTTCTAGGGTTATGGTTACAAATGCTAAAGGAAACAATTCAATCACCAAATTGTGCATGGATTCTTGTAAAAAAGTATTTTGGTATAGATCTTTATGGGAAAGTGAGCTTATTAAAAATATGGAATACAATAAGAAAGTTACTGACCTTGACTCTTGGAAGCCACTTACCCTACCTTTTCACATCACTAATCTTCATAATGTTTCTCGCGTCTTACAAGTTGAGGTGGTTTAACGAGATGATTGGGAGGTAGGTCTTTCACTCTCCCCATCCAAATTCAAATTATTGATGAAACTCTAGCTACCATTTCCCCTGTATTTAAAAAATAAGTGTTCCTTATGTACTAAAACATGTGTATCACATTGTATTTTTTTATATTTTCAAGTGTCTGATGTATATTTTACATCATGATGAAGTATGCCATATCATTATGTTGCATGCGACATTGGCCTTGGGTTCTCATCAAAATGTATTATTACATGGTTGTATACATGTAACCCATTCCCAAGACCATACCTACCAGTCCCATCCCTAAGACCATACCTACTAATCTTTCTACGTAGTAAGATAGTCGTTGAGCCACTCAGTCTTCCACTTTGAATTGAAATTAAAGATTAAAATAATGTAATTCATCTTTTGTCCAAAATATTTTTGAATCAATATATATATCCATCTTTTAAAACGTTTATTATAGAAGAAGGTTAAACATTTTAAATTTTTTATTTCTTTCGATTTACCATCACTAAAATTCGATCAATCAATCTTTGTCAAAAAAAAAAAAATTAAATTGATAAATTTAATATTTTTAATGCAAAAATAAATTTATCCCCTTCAAATATCCATAGTAAATTTAATATTTACAATTCTATCAATTTAAAATAATCATTTTTTAATTTAATTCAATACAGCTTTATCAAATAACAACCAAAATTATAGGTTATCTTATGATAATGATATTTTAACTTGAATAAATAATGCAAAACTTAAATTTGTAGCATGCTACGGAGCACTACATTCCCTTTCTCACTCATTGTGATTTGTTCCTTTATTTATAGTAAACATAATTTTATACCATATTAGATATTCTTTATAATATTTTCTTTTTCTTTTACATCTTAAAAAAGCTTAGATTTTTCTAATATATTTTGGAAATTTCTTCTCATGTATTTTATATAACAAGTACTAAGCATGAAAAATCCCTTCTTATGTGGACTAGGTTGACGACAAGTATCAATACTCATGCGATAATAAAGACAATAGGGTGCACGGATGGATAAGCTCTAACCCTATGGTTGGCTTTTGGAAGATTACTCCCACCGACGAGTTTCGTAGTGGTGGACCCCTTAAGCAGAATCTTACATCTCATGTGGGACCAACAACTCTTGCGGTAAGCATTAGTTAATGGTTGCATCCAATGTATGTCTTTTTTTCATATTCCATAGTGCCTTTGTTATATTGCATTTGATGAAATATGTACCATGTAGTTAATGCTCTATACCCAAAATCTATGACTTATTCCCTTATTCTACTCACCATATTATGTATTATGCAATTCTTCTACTCTACAACTATATTTTCCTAGGTGTACATGCAATAGTGAACTAAATATGGAAACTTTTTTATTGTAATAATTTCCAATATAATGATGGAAAATTTTTATTTGCATGAGCTACCAACATGATTAAGTGGAATCTCATTTCACATTTCAAGCATGTTGAATTACTTGCACTTAGGATTTTCACATGCTTTTATTGGAAGCATAGCAAGGAAACAATTTTGCATTGATTATTTTCCTAAATGATTGATTATTTGCCCCATACTTATTCCCTTATCGCATCACTCGAGGTACTTTGGTTTCTATCAATCCATTATCAAAGATTTACTTAAAAGAGGTTAAGGAAAATGGAAGATCTACTCATTTAGAGAATGTATTTCGTTATCTATGCTTATCCTCCTTGTATTTATATTTTTTACCTAATATACAATTTTGATATCACACTCCTTGCTATCATTTTGTTACTATAATCCTCATATTAATGTTTGTTTCCCAAGGTTTTGGTGCGTTCCTCTTGACATCCATAGGTACGGTCTTCTTTTTCTTCCCTTGGTGGTCCTTGCATATTATTTCTCTCCAAGAGGTCCATTCATCTAGGATTCTTTATTTTATCTACTTTCCTTTCCAGGTTTTTTTTGTTGCATATTGTTTTATTGTGTCTTTGATGTTGTTGGTTGGAGTGTATACCATTTTTGTTTAGTGTTATCTTCCCATATGTTCTTTGTTAGCTTCTAAAATGATATGTCAAAATTTTAGGGTTTCTCATATGCAAAAGTTGGAAAATTCGTCATCCTATTGTGAATAGAGGGATTAAGAAGTGATGTATAATTTGGAATTTTATGAGCATAATCTTACCACATGCTTCACTAGGTTGTTAAAATCTCACTACCAATATTTGGCACCCTAATTTGTCTTCTTATAGGTAGCGCATTGATCCAGGTGGATATCGGTGGCCACCCACCTTTTC
>SNQJ01S0002326.1:121279-142550 GCA_010110895.2 Picea sitchensis | reverse complement strand
GAGATCGTATGCAAAAGTTACGACCCCGGGAAGTGGATGTACTAACTTACCCAAACGGGGCCCGCATGACTTTTGGCGCTTCATCTCCTAGGGTTAGGTTTTTGGATGTATATGACTTTTGGCATTCTCATCTATTGTTAAAAAGGCCTCTAGAGCCTCATTGTAATCATCTTCTCATGGATGCGAGTAGCAGCCACATCTCTTCTCAGAGATAAGCTACCAGCGCCTGAGCTAGTTTATTTACATTCTGTTTGTAAGCATATTTCAGTCATTTGTTATTAATGAAATGAAATCTTATTTCCGCTGCATCTCTGCGTTTATGTATATTTCTGTATTTCATTGTGTTCCTACATAAATCCGGATCACGCATCTTTTTTACAAAAAAATAGTAGTGACAAGGTTTCAATGTTTAGCAACGCACAATCTCAAAAGTTTGAATTTGAAGCTGAAATTTGGATATGTTGTAGAGGAAACCTTCCTATACATGCCAACAAATTTTATTTAAAAACATTGAATTTTAAGGGCACACCTAAGTCTATAATTGAGTGCATTGGAAACACAACCATAGAAAACAACAATGACATGGGTCTAGTGTTTCACTAAGCATGGTCTCTCATCTTTGAAAATGGATCTAACATCTAGATATGTTGTATAAGATACCTTCCTATGCGTACCCACAAAATATAATAATAATAATCAATTTTGAAGGGTGCACGTAAGTCCATACCTGAGCACGTTGGAAACACACTTGTGAAAAATATGAAAAATGACGGCGTATAGTTTGACTTGCTTGAGCGTGAACCAAGGAAGGAAAATGATAAGGATCAAAGTGAACATGTGTAAAGTAACCAAGTTATAATGAAACATGACATTGCATGTGAATAATATCAATGAAGATATTCAATATAGAAATAAACCCCAAAATTGTGGACATAACTTTAAAATATAATATAAAATAAAATAATAAGGTTTTTTATTCAACGTTGAGGCTCTAGAGAACAATGATCAATATGGAGGATCAAATTTGGAGGGTTTGAAGGTTAAATTTTGTGTTGATGCTTGAACAATATCGGGAAGACATTCTCCTAGATCAAGATTATTAAATAATATATATAATAAGTAATAATAATAAATAATTACTTATTATCCAAGGGACACATCCTTTTATGGATGGTACCATATGTTCTCTATATATGGAACATTCATCATTGTAATAACACATCGATCATTTATTATCTCATATAGAAAAATCAACATGATATCAGAGCGGGATTGGGCTTGACTCCCTCACGGGAGGACCCAGGAAAATGAAAGAGAATGGTTTGCTTTGGAGAATACTTTAAGAGGAGTATGAGACGTTCGTACTGAGGATTTGCGCGAAGATCATCGTTGTCTGAAATTTTCTATTTTCAGTTATTGCGCTAGTCGAACGAGACTAATTGCTCTAGATTCCACAAGGCAAAGCTTCTTGAAATTAGAGTGGAGTATGACATTGCCACCTGATTCATAATTTCATGGAGTGGTAGTTGCGATTGCCTAACTAGTTTCCACCGATGAAGCTCGAGAATGGCTAGAACCATATATAACTAGGTTAACATTGTACAATGCTCAAGGACCAAGGATTCTATATCAAGAGCCTGGAAACGACCAGGATATAATAGAGGCAATGTATCGATGGGATACACGTCCCTATCAAGAGATTTTTCAGACTGGATTTACTCCATGGCCTCAAAGTCTCACTCAAATTTGGGCATATTACTACAACCTTGTTGAGCATGTAAACAATGCAGGGATGCCCGAAGACCCAACTGCTCGTGGTTCAGTTTTTTTTAGCACGACGAGCTTAACTACGTGGAAACCAATAGTCACAAGAAATTGCAAGCTATATCGCTATGAGATATTTTCCACAGGGGGAATCAACATGATTCTAACCCTCGAAAACGAATATCACTACGCAACACAGGGGAAATTTTCTTTTGTTGGTGGCATTAGCCCTCAATATATTTGAAAAGCATGAGTATATGCATTTACACAAGAGCATGGATGGTGTATTGGTTTTAAGATTGGTATATGTTCTTTGTATGTTTTCTTTGGTGCATTACATTTGGATTATGTGAGAACCAATATAGATAGATTCCAAGTGTGGATATGTGGTTTCACCCAGTACGTGAATATGTTTGAATGTGGAGAGGAGATATTAGACTTTAGTACATTTCTATTGATGAGTAGACTACAGACATTCTGACCAAGCCATTGTCTAGAGAAAAGTTTTTGTACTTCCAGGACAAGCTTGTTGTGGCAGAGAATGTCTCCCTCGCTAAGAGGGAGTGTTGATGTTTGAGGCAACATCATGAGACATTCTCCTCGGAGGGTCCTATGTGGACTAGTATGAAGGAATGTGGAATTCATATTGATGTTCCTCATATGGTCAGATGAAGGAACCAAGACATTGGTTTCATGAGGAAACCTCGATATTTCTTGGGGGACATTGGCTTCATGAGGCAACCTCGATGTGTCCTAGAGAATACATTGGTTCCATGAGGGAACCTCGATATGTCTTAGACATGTGTTCCACGAGGGAACCACGAGATGTCTAGTATGGGAGTGAAGCCTGAGGTTGGATACTTCAAGATATTTGGGTGTCCAGTATACATTCATGTACCCAAGAAGAAAAGGACCAAGATAGAACCTTCAGGCAGAAAGGGTACATTTGTGGGGTACAGTGATTCTTCAAAGGCATACCGGATCTACATCCATGGTCAGAGATAGATTGAGGTGAGCATAGATGTTACCTTTGAGGAGGAGGTAGAATTTAGGAGATCTAGAGGATCTCACATGGAGATTGATAGTGGGAGACAGGAAGAGATGGTGCCTTCTCCCCCTCACCCTCCAACAGTTCAAAGGGATACAATTGAGCCTATTGATCAAATTGATCCCATTGATCCTAGAGCTTCAGTTGATGTTCCCAGAAATATTACAGTAGGTCGGAAGAGACTTGTATGGGCTCGTTAGACTCTGCAGGAGGAAGAAGGACATGCAGCTCCTTGTGGCACCTTATGAGAGAGTAAGATACCTCAGATATATTTGTGATATGTCGCAGCTATGAGCCACATCATTAATTTTGAGCCTTCATGTTATGAGGAGGCATCTAGTGAGCCAGTATGGAGAGATGCCATGATGGAGGAGTATCATTCCATCATGAAGAATGATGTGTGGGATATTATTCCGAGACTCGAGGGGAAGTCTGTAGTGACTTCCAAGTGGATCTATAATATCAAACACACACCTGACGGAAGAATCCAGAAGCACAAAACGAGATTTGTTGCTAGAGGATTCTCTCATGTGGATGGAATAGATTATAAGGAGACATGTGCTCTTGTTTCTTGATACACTTATATCCAAACAATTATTGCACTTGTAGCATCCATGGGTTGGAGACTACATAATATGGATGTGAAGAAATCCTTTCTCAATGGAGATATTGAGGAACAAATATACATCGAGCAGCTAGATAGTTTTGTGATACATGAGAAGGAGTCTCATGTGTGCAGGTTGAAGAAGGCCTTGTATGGACTCAAGCAGGAACCTCGAGCTTGGAATGTTAGGATTGATGGACACTTGATGAGTTTGGGATTTAGAAAAAGTGTTGTTGATCCCAACCTGTACTACAAGAGTGTTAATGGTGAGTCCCTGATTTTTATCCTCTATGTTTATGATTTATTCCTCACTGGTACAGAGAGTCTTATTGTTGAATGCAAGTATGCGTTGGCCTCTAAGTTTGATATGAAGGACCTTGGTATGATGCACTACTTCTTGGGACTAGAGGTGTGGAAGATAATTGATGAGATCTTCCTGAGTCAGGGGAAGTACACAGTTGAGATATTGAAGAAGTTTAGGATGTTGAACTATAAGCCCATGGCTACACCAATGGTGACGAATCTGAAGAAACTAAGTGTGTCTTATTCTGATTCTAACAAGATTGATATGAACCTATATAGACAGCTAATTGTATCATCATGTATACGGTTAACACCAGACCAAATATTTGCTATGTAGTGAGTGCATTAAGCCAGTTTATGAGTCATCTAAGACAGACACATTGGATTTCTATGAAGCATTTGTTGAGATACCTGTGAGGCACAGTTGGACATGATCTAAGATATAATTCTAGTATTGACATGAGATTGTAGGGAGATACTAACTCTGATTGGGAAAGGAGCACAGTGGAAAGGAAGAGCACCTCTGGGTGTTTCTTCACTTTGCGATTTGCTATGGTTTCCTGGTGTAGTAGGAAACAAACTTATTTGGTTTTGAGCATCGCAGAAGCAAAGTACATTGCATCGAGTGTGGAAGTCCACGAAGTAGTGTGGCTTCGCAAGATCCTTGCATATTTATTTGGACATGTGTTGGATTCCACCATTATTCATTGTGATAACCATAGTTTTTTTAAGCTCTCAGAGAATCTAGTGTTTCATGACAAATCAAAACACAATGAGATCAAGTACCATTACATCCAAGACATGGTACAGAGGAAGGTAGTACTAGTGTAGTACCTTCCTACAAATGAGTAGGTTGTTGATGTTCTTACCAAAACCCTTACCAAGACGAATTTCAAGTACTTCCATGACAGACCTAGCATGGAAGGGAATGTCTTCCTCATTGAGAGGGAGTGTTAATGTTTGCAAATTAATGATACATTCTCCATATCGTACTCCTCTGTGACTGAGTTGAGTTGATCTGTGAGGACACTTATCCAAGAGGGATAAGTGGTTTTCATATTATAGCCCAATGTCCCTTGTGGAGAGCACATGAGGACACATCAACGGAGTTGACCTCGACGTCACACACTATGGGGAGTTAAACCTAGTGTTTCTAGAGGGAGCAACCTCTAGAAGTCCACATGGGACTGCCATGTGTGACAAACATTCTCTAGATCGTAATCCTCTCTGACTAAGTTGAGTTGATCTATGAGGACACTTATCCTAGAGGGATAAGTGGTTTTGGGATTATATCACAGCATCCCTTATGGAGAGCACATGAGGATATGTCCCTTGTGGAGAGAACATGAGGACACATCCCTTGTGGAGAGAACATGAGGACACGTCAAGGGAGTTGACCTTGATATCACACACTATGGGGAGTTGACCCTAGTGTTTCTAGAGGGAGTAGCCTCTAGAAGTCCACATGGGCGTGCCATGTGTGATAAAATGTTTTCTACTACGGTGGTTCTATACCACTGGCGGAGACCGTGTGTCTCTAGAAAACAGTTGTGTACTACTACAGTGGTTGTGTACCACTGGCAGTGACTGTGTGTCACTAGATAGTAGTTGTGTGCTACTAGAAGTGGTTTTGTACCACTGGACAGTAGTTGTGCACTACTATGGAAAGATACTTCCCTAGCTAAGAGGTAGTGTTGATGTTTCAGCATCAAGCGGACCTTCTCCTAGATTGGGTTGCAGACCAAGGGAGATAGGATAAATTTATCACAAAGGTGTACTTGTGGTAAATGGGCCCAGGCGTAGTCCTTCCTTGATAATGACAAGGAATAATATGGACTCGAGGTGCTTGAAGTGCCCCACGTGTCAGTTAGCATTAGACTAACATTCACTCACAGGGGTGTACCTATGGTGAACGACCCTAGTGTAGTATTTTTCCTAGTCATGGTGATTTGACAAGGAATGATAAAGACTCAATATGCTAGATGTTATCACATGTGGACCGAGAATGAGCTTGATCTCAGAGAGATCTAGTTGGCTTATAGGGAGAGCCACAGGGGGAATTTCCCCACGATTTAGGTGGGAGAGAAACATCTCCAAGGACTGATAGACATGTTTCATGAGTCTAGGGAGACGTTTGTATACTTCAGAGACAAACTTGGCATGATGCAGAATGTCTCCCTCATTGAGAGGGGGTGTTGATGTTTGAACAACATCGGGAAGACATTCTCCTAGATTGATTATTAAATAATATATATAATAAGTAATAATAATAAATAGTTACTTGTTATCCAAGGGACGCATCTTTTCATGGATGGTCACCATATGTTCTTTATATATGGAGCACTCATCATTGTAATAACACATGATCATATATTATCTCATATAGAAAAATCAACTATGATATCAAGGCCCGGAGGACTGGAGAGTGGGACCCAAAGTGGACACTAGTGATACTTTTCAGGATGTAATTGGTTATTTGTTTAATGCTTGAGTATATTTATGTAGAATCATCTATGACTTTGTCAAATATAATCAATATGGATGATATTTTAGATCTATAAATTGGAAGAAGAAACTCTTCGAAAGTTGATATTTTAGATCTATAAATTGGAAGAAGAAACTCTTCGAAAGTTGAACTTATGAGTAGATCCCAAGGCTAGTAATACAACCAAATTGTGCTTCAATGCTTGGAGGATTATGTAACCATGGTTGTTCTTTCCATATCTTATGTCTTCTATATAGATCAATTGTTGCACTCATTTATACAACTTGAGGTATTTCATAGATTAGTTGTTTTCTGTATCATTCATATGAGGAGATTGATTCTCTCTAGAGGCTTGAGTAGGACATGAGGCAATATTAAGGCTTCTTTCCCCTAGTTTTTATTTATAAGGGTTTGAGGATTAATGAACCCTAATGTCATCTTATTATCTTAGAGATATTTGGATAACATTGTTGTTGATAATTTTTCTTACATGGTCTATCTTATATTGATGGTTGTATAAAGACACTTGTGATTGTCATTTCTTCATTAAGTGTTGATATTGTTACTAGTCGATATAGTTGAGTAGAAACATCTTTGATTCTTTTTTTGTATTCTTCACAATAATTTCAAATCCCCTCGATGAAAAAATAAACTCCATAAACCAAAGGATAAGGAACATGTCCTATTGAACTCTATCATTTTACTTTCATAAAGCATAGTAATGTAATATTCATTATCTTATCTCAATATATCCATAAGCTTAATTGGTAGAATAGATTGTAGCACTAGGGATTCCCTCGTGAGATGGAAAAGAACTATCCTAAAGTGAGAGTAAGGGCACCTTGATGATAATGGGAACTTTCCTAGGTAGCACTAAAGTTGCACGAAGTTATACAAGGGAGGTCATACTTTGCAGTGTGGTTCTAAGGGATAACAATTGGTGTCAATGTTAAGGACTCTATAATCATGCTACAATCACATGAAAGAGAAAAATATCTTTTTAGATTGTACATCTCATCTAGCGACTCCACAAGTGAAAAAATTTCAAGTAGGTATTCCTAGATTATTAACTCACTTAGATTCTTCCCAATCTCTTTTTAGATCGTACATCTCATCTAGCGACTCCACAAGTGAAAAAAATTCAAACAAGTATTCCTAGATTATTAACTCACTTAGATTGTTCCCAAAGCATTGTTCCATCATTTGAAGGCATAGAGAAGATAATTAGAAGGAGGGTGGAAAATTAGGCATATGTTTCACAAAATTCCAAGCACACGAGAATTTGACCTAATATTAGAATATGTTAAATTCCTATTTCTTGAAAAAAATAGAACAAATATAAAGTGTACCACAAATTTAATCATAAAATCAGTTCTTTCTAGTTAGAAACCTATCCATTATCATCAAAATCGAAGATGATGGAATCCAAAAGACACGAGCCATTAGATTTCATAAAGAAGCTACATGTCATGAAAAATAAAGTAAAGGTTCTTCAAAATTTCAAGGGAAATAATTCCATATTTGTTGAGAAACATTTGGAAGCCTTTTCTCAAAATATTGTTGTTGAATATTAGGACGTTATAATGAATATATTTATATAGACCTTAGAAGAAGATGCTAGTTTTCAATATAATAGTTTATCAAATAACAATGTAAAAGGATGGTATGATTTTGAGGATGCTTCTATAAATAAATAGGGTGAAAAGAAATATGGTGGATTCTTAGGACATAATTATTTGAGATTAAGAAGAAAGGAAATGAGACAACAAATTATTTCAATCAAGGTTTTGACAAAACTCCGCCATAAGGTTCCTCATAAATGAAACCAACTGATGAGTAGGCCTTGGTTTATTAATCATAGCATTTGATTCAATTTTTTATTTCTTATTGTGAGAAAAAATCCTAACAAATTTGGTGGAATTTAAGGCTATGGATGTCAAGTTGTAGAGTACTTTAGTACTTTGGTTAGTAAAATAGAATTTTCTTTAGACAATGTAGGGAAAAAGTGATCCAAATTGGATCATTATTTAATTTTTAATCTATCTTGTTACATTTTGGTGGAAAACTTGGAGGAATTGGCTTGCAAGGTCCATTTTAGTGGCAGGTCCTAGTTTGGAAATTTGGGGTTTGAAACCTTCCTAAGCCATTTTGAGGCATCAAATGGAATTTTTTGTAATAAAAAATTTATGAGAATCACTCACATCCCCTTTAAGTTGTTCTACACATCGAGACCTTTCCAAGAGTGCAAAAATCACCTCAATTGAAGCTCATATGCAGAAGTTATGCCTCCCACAAGTTGACCTACCTTGTTAATGACCATGGTACGAGTGGATGTCATGTCAACCCCCATTACTCACACATGTAGGGTTAGCCACATGTGTACTTTCAAGAATAATCTAGAAGTTTGAAAACCTTATCACTAATTGAGGGTTGAGGATGCAAAAACCCTAACCCTAGATGGCTATCAGGCTATGTTAAGTATTGGGCCACTAGGAGTAGAAAGGGTTCCATTATTTAGCATTATACTTGTTCCATAGTTGAGTAGAGCTTCTAGGAGTGGTATTTGAGAGAACAATATAGGAGGAAGTAGATTCTCTAGTAGCTATCGAGGCCACAATGTCACAGGAAACTCCATAGTGAGTACTCCTTTTCCTTTGTATTTTCATACCATAACTGAAGAAAAGAGAGTAGAGAATATTCTTCATCTTATAGTTGTCTTTTCTCCCACTATAGGTTTCCTAGGATACATCTTGTGTTCATTGTGTGGATGGTGTGTACATTTGCTTGTTATTTCATTTTCATATTTCATTTATTTTCATAAATATGAGAAATAAGTTAGTAATATTTACTCTAAGATCTAAGGAAACCAATTGCATAATCTAATATTTCATATTATTATAAGATCTATTATAACAAATTGTTCCAGTGGAATATCCATGACATTTTACATATCATATTGGTATCAAAGTCAGGTTTCTTTGGGATATTTGTGGAAAATTGCAATACCCAGCAATTGGCTTAAGAAGGAGGTGTTGAACCCTAGCCATGTCAAATGATTTTGTTCATAACAATTCTCAATATGTAGTGGAAGAGATATTTTCGAGACTAGAAGAGAAAGTTGTTGATATCTCTCGCAACATGGTCCTCCTCATGGAAACTCTATCAAAAAAATTTAGACCTTTCATGGAGGTTGGTGGCTCTAACTCAAAAACTAAATCTGATGAGAAAGCAAGAGATAGTGAAGACTCAAAAAAGGAGTGAAGGAAAGAGCTCAATAGAGAGAAACCAATTTCCAGTGCCACCACTCCTTCACAACCTCTATTTGAAAGGGAATCAAAATTGGACATCCAAACCTACCAAGGTGAGATTGATGTTATTAAGTTGAATCATTGGTTTCAACAGTTATAATTGTATTTCAATGTCCATAATATAGATGAAGAATGGAAATTTTCATTTTCCCAAATAAAACTAGAGGGCCATGCACTAACCTGGTGGGAAAGCCACACAAAGAAACTTAGGCTAGAGGGTGATCCACCAGTAACTAAGTAGGAGGATTTTAAAACCCTCATAAAGTCCCAGTTATACCCTATCGGGTATGTAGAGGACCAATGGATCCATTGGCATCACTCCAAGTAGAGGAAAGGGAAGAGTGTGCGAGAGTACACTGCCAAATTTAGGAAGATGTCGATCATTTTGGGTATCTCTCCCAAGAACCTAGATGTACTTCTCAAGTGTTTGGGGGGTATACACAGTCATTTGAAAAATCAATCGATGCTCTTCAAACCCATTACCATTGATGAGGCCTATATGAAAGCATGGTACCTGGGGAAAATAGGCCATAAGAAAGGATAGCCAAGTGGTTCTAAACAGAAATACCACCAAGATGATTCCAAGGAGGGGAAGAAGAAGTGGAAAGGAAGAGATAATAATACGGTATCCACTACACATCAATGTAAGGATCCAAACAACCATTCCAACCATTTCAATATTGATGGTCACACTGAAGACAAGTGTTGGAATCTATATCTAGAGTTGAATCCAAATAATCATAACAAGGATGCCAAGAAGAAGAACTTTCTAGGTAAGGATTCAGGAAACTAGGTAGAGAAAATCTCGAATGTGGATGAGAAGATTGTATGCACTTCAATGCAAAAGGAGGAAAATATCAGTAGCCTTTAGCACAAGGAAGAGAAGGAGATGACTAAACGTTTTCATATTAATATCTAGGTCAAAAATACCAAGGTAGATGCTCTATTTGATCCCATCTCATAGGCCAACGTCATATAAAATGATCTAGTCAACAAGCTTGGGTTGGAGGTTCATGATCATCCAAACACATATCCATTGAGATTAGTGAATAAGGATGTGAATATAAAAGTCACTAAATAGTGTAAGATCAAGTTTTCTATAAGTGTATATTTTATTGATGAAGTTGAGTTAGATGTAGTACCCTTTGACATGTGTGGTGTACTATTTGGAATCCCCTACATATATATTATGGATGTTATCTTTATATGGAGAGAAAATAAATATTGTCTTATCAAGGATGGGAATTCTTACATCATCAATGCACACAAAGGCAAGTCAAAGACCTCTCTAGTTAGTGCTAACAAAGCCAAAAAGTTGATACGTTCTAGTAAGAAGTATGTATTGATTTTCTTAAGAGAGAATCATCCAGGAGAGTAATTAGCAATAGTAAAGGCACCCCTAGAGAGATGTACCAAAGAATAGAAACAATAGTCAGAGGAGTTGTTGCAGTAACACAAAGGAGTGTTCTAGGAGCCTAAAGGGATTCCACCTAAGAGGGAAGTGGAGCATGAGATACAGTTATTTCCTAAAACCCCATTACCAAATATTGGGTTGTATAGACAATTTGTTTTGGAAGCAGATGAAATGAAGAAATAGTTGCAATAACTAATGGAGCAAGGGGTATTTCGACTAATAACTTCACCTTGTGGGTCACCTATCATCATAGTACCCAAGAAGGTTTTCACTTGGAGAATGTGTTAGACTACAAAGCTTTGAACAAGATCACACTCAAGAATCGGTACCTTCTACCCAGGATCAATAATTTTTTATACCAGTTGTAACATGCCAAGTACTTCACTAATTTGGATCTCAAATCGAGATACCACCAGGTATGGATTAAAGAACATGACACCTAGAAGACTACCTTCAAGACAAAAAAAGGTCTACATGAATGGTTGGTCATGCCTTTTGGTTTATTTAATGCCCCAACTACATTTATGCAATTAATGAATGATGTATTGCATCCCTATTTATACTAATCTGTAATAGTGTATTTGGATGACATATGGTTTATAGCTCTATCTGGGAGGAGCACATATCACATTTCATCCAAGTGTTAGAGACTCTGAAAAAACATCAGTTTCTAGCAAACCTCAAGAAATGTGACTTTTCTTAGTAGTCATAGGTGGATTTAGGGTACGTAATCAGTGGAGGGGAACTCAATATAGATCACACAAAGATGGAATCCATCATCAAGTGGCCAGTTCCTACTAAAGTTACTAAATCTAGAAGATTTTTGGGGGTTGCATAGTACCTATGGAAGTTCATAGCATCATTTTTAGTAGTAGTTGCACCACTCCACACCATAATAGCTAATGGTAAGAGTTTTTAGTGGGGAAAGAATCAACATGAATCTTTCAAAAAGATAAAATGAAAGATTTGTAAAGCACCAATTCTCGCATTTCCTAACTAGCAGAAGCCTTTCAAAGTGGAGATAAATGCAAGTGAGTGTGTTATGGGAGTAGTTTTGATGCAAGGAGTTAATCCAATATGTTATTATTCTAAGATGTTTCATGGGGAAATTATGAACTACCATACATATGCTAAGGAAATCTATGTCATGGTTCAATATGTTAAGAAGTGGAAGCACTATTTGATGGGAAAGGAAACCATTATCCACACCAATCACCAACCACTACATTATTTGTAGGCCCGAAGTAAGCTTAAACAAACTAGAGATTACAAGTGGATGGGGTTTTTGAAACAATTTCATCTATTCATTGAGTATAAGAAGGGCAGCATTAACAGGTTGGGGACATTCATTCAAGGCCACCCACATCCAAGATTACATCTTTGGGAACTCTTATGCACATGAATACTTTCACTCGTGATGCATGTTATTAAAGAGGCATACACAGAAGATGAGGACTTTAAAAAAGATTTTTAGCAGCTACACGGCCAAATTCATATAGAAGAATGTGACAATAAGGTTAACTGTAATCTCTAAAATGGGTTGTTCTACAAGATAGACAAGATATTTTTCCCTAAAGGTGAAACATTGCAACTTATTAGAGAGGCTCACACCTCCAAGGTTGCAAGGCATTTTGGTGTTGAAAAGACAATTTCGAACTTATAAAGGTATGTGTAGTAGCTCAGTTTACAAGAGGATTTAGCCCAATTTATTAGAGGATGCATGCTTTGTTATACCAGTAAGCCCAATAATAGGAAGCAATGCCTATACCATCCCTTACATGTACCCACTCAACCTTTGGAAAGCATTTCCATGGATTTTGTGGGTGGTTTTCCAACAAATAGGAAGGGACGTGATTATTAGTTTGTTTGTGGTAGTTGACAAGTTCAGCAAGATGTGCATTCTCATGCATTGTAAAAATACCATCAAAGGACAAGAAGCAACAAACATGTTCTTTGAACAAGTCTGGGTGCACTTTGGGATACCAAGAAGCATCATCTCATATGATACTAGATTTCTTAGTTACTATTGGACTACACTTTGGGAGAAGATGGACACTAAGTTAAAGAGATCTGCATCATTCTATACACAAACTAATGGGAAGATAGAAGTAGCCAACGAGACTTTGGTACAACTTTTGAGGGGTTACAATCATAAGCATCCTAAGACCTAGGATGAAAATATTATCTACATTCAACACTCTTATAAAAATTCAATCCATACTTCTATCAGTAAGTCCCCTTTTTAAACTTGCTTTAGGTATTTGTCGCATTCGTCCTTGAATGTTGTCTATATATAACAAGGAGGAGTGAGGGAAGAAATCACAAGAAAAGTGTCAAAAGTAAAAAAAAAAAAAAATTGAAAATATTAGGTAGATTCATTTCCAAGTATAGGAGATGTTGAAGAAGACACAAAAAAGTTATAAGGCCTAAGATGATTAGCATCGAACTGAAAAATCATTCAAAGTGGGAGACAAAGTTTGGTTACGAATAAGCAAGGAAATACTTCAGGGTCCTGGTAATAATATCAAGGCTATATGATATGGCTCTTTTGAGGTATCAGATAAGGTGGGTGATAACACATACAAAATCATTCTATCCCCATATATGTGCATTTCCTCAATAGTGAATGTGAAGAATCTAAAACTCTATGAGCCTTCCATGTTGGATCAATAAAATGAGGTGCATGTACTACCTACAATAGAGGACTTAGCACCATAATCTCATGTAGAGTTGGAAGAATACACAGTTTTTCATAAGTCCAGAACTACTAGACAGGGGAAACATGACCTTTGGAAAATCAAGTTGAAAGGACAACTTCTAGGAAAGACCAAATCGTACTCTAGGGAGAAAGTAAAGGAAAAATTTCCTCACCTCATTTAGTAAATTATTTTAGGGACAAAAAGCCTCCCAAAATGGAGAGTTGTGATCTAGATTGGATCATTACATAACTTGTCATCTATCTTGATACTTTCTAGTGGAAACATTGGAGGAATTGTCTTGCAAGGCCCATTTTAGTGGTAGGTCCCAGTTTGGAAATTTGGGGTCTGAAACCTTCCTGAGCCATTTTAAGGCATAAAAAGGAATTTTGGGGGGGGTCAAAAAATTGTTGGAATAGCTTACAACCATTTGACATTGTTATACACACTGATACTTTTCCAATGGTGTGAAAATCACCTCAATCGGAGCTCACACATGTGGGGCTAGACACGTGTGGACTTTGAATAAGATTATAGAGGGTCCAAAACCTTATCACTAATTGAGGGTTGAGAATGAAAAAACCATAACCCTAAAACTATCAAACTATGCTAAATATCATGCTGCTAGGAGGAGAAAGGTTTCCATTCTTTAGCATTTTACTTGTTCCATAGTTGAGAAGAGCATATATGAGTGGGATTTGAGAGCATGACAAAGGAGGAAGTAGATATTGTAGCAGTTATTCATGCCACAATGTCGTAGGAAACTCCATAGTGAGTGCCCCTTTTCTTTGTATGTGCATATCACAACTAAAGAAAAGATATCAAAGCATAGGCCTCACCTTCTAGATGGATTTTCTCCCATTACGGGTTTCCCAAGATACATCTTGTGTTCATTGTGTGGATGGTGTGTACATTTTCTTGTTCTATCATTTTTCATATTTCAATTTTTATCATAAATCTGATCAATAAGTTAGTAATAATTAATCTAGGATCTAAGGAAACCAATTGCATAATCTAAGATTTCAAATTATTTTAAGATGTATTATGATGAACTATTCCAGTGGAATATCCACTACAATTTATAGATCAAATAGTATCTAAAACCAATTATAAGGGAAAATCAATGACCACACGTGATTCGATCCATGATAAAGATCATAAGTTAATTCAGAGCTTTGATAATATGAAAAGTACGGTCAACACCATGAACACCTCAGTCATAACCATGCATAGAAATTAGCAGTGTTATCTTTAGTTTTCAAATCAATAGATATCCAACCTACCACCAAGAAATCCTTTCATCCAAAATGGAAACAAAGGACCAAATATTCATCATGTCCAAAACCCTATAGAAAGAATCAATATGGTGGAAAAAAGTTACCCTTTCTATTTCATTGCATGTCAAGTCCCTCGTCCTAAGGAAACTTTTTGTGTCTTTCTGGAAGTTGTGGATCCATCAAAAGGTGAAAATAGAGATAAATATGAAAGTGTTAATATGATATGTTTTGATGCAAACAAGGAAGGTTACCATGATGTATAAATAATGATGTTTAAGGATTTGACTAAGATATGAAAATTCCCCCTTCCAAAAGAGCATGCAGTATCTATAAAATATAAAATCATAGAAGCCAACAAGTTGACAAGTTGCATTGGTAATATACCTTCTACTGAAGAAAGGATGAATATTAGAAGAGATGTGGTTGTGCAAGCCATGTATAATCTAATAACCAAGCAAGATTTTCCTGAAATGAGTAGATATCCTAAGAAAAACTAGAATCCTAAGGCAAGTAGCAAAAGTACAATCAAGTGTTATAGTGAAAGTACAATTTCTAAGGGGAATTCACATTCAAAAAGTAGATACACTCCTAAATAATTGAACATTACACCATATATGTAGCATACACACATGAAGTAGTGAAAGGAATTTATGTCAACTTATGATGATTTGAATTTTGGTTTAACCCAAGATATTTCAAAGGTGAAAATGCAGATGACATTGTAGAACTTCTCAACATTCCATCCCAAAGAGACAAATCCAAGGAGTTGTTGAATGACGAAGTAAATTTAGTTTAAGGAAAGCATGCAATTTATTTGGGAATGAATAAGAAATGTAAGGATATGAATCATTCACCTTTCTATGTTACTTTGATGGCCAATGACTTACACTTGCACAAGTATATTCTTGACTATGGAGCATCAAGTAGTGTCTTGCCTTTGAAGATTGTGAATTAGCTTATCCCTAAGATTAATTGGCCACATAAAAATGTGTGTGCCATCGATTCCTAGAATATCAAATTGTGTGGAATAATCAAAGTATTGCATGTGAGGATAGTATATTATCATCATATAAGCCTTACAATGTATTTGGTAGTGGTTGATATATGTGGCACTCGTGGAATGTTGCTATCAATAAAGTGGGAAACTACATTGGGGGGAAGTATATGACTATATTAGTATTATGACACTATTCTAACAAATTATAATGGTTTTGTGAAGTTATACAAGGAAAAAATGATGAATGTCATTTTGAAAACCCAAAGGATCTCATGAATGACACTCTTTGTTTCCAGGAATATTTTGGGAATTATGGTCTCATGGCACATAAATCACCTCCTAATTTCATTGCCACTTTATCTAAATAAAAGATCCAAACACTAGCTTATTCCATGTATATTAATGGAGACAAAGGTAAAAATCTTGGAACTAGTTTTGATTCCCCTCATGATGAAACTACACCATTTCATATGCTTTAAAGTCAAGTTTCACTATAATGAATTTCAAGTTGAAACGTTGTTTGGAAATCTTGACTTGAGAAGAAATTTGGAGATCAGAATGTTATAGTTGAATCATGATTTACTATAGTGGGTAAGGGATGACTATGCAACAGGGGATGATAGGCTAAGAAGATATAGGGATGCATTTGTTTCATGCATCTCCATTGATCCAAAACAAAGAAATATCCAAATAAATTCAATGATTCTATTAGCTATAGATTTTCAACTTAGCCCAAATCATTACTCGTGTCATTAATAATGGAGCAAAGAGAGAGAGCATTTGGGCATGACCATGGTGCCTCCAAGTCTTGACAAATTGGAAGAATATCCTTGTGAATTCAATATTTTCAAAACCAAAGAGGTAGTTGACATAAGGGATAAACATAAATGTTTTAGAAGAGTAGAAATGGTGATGCTTAGGAATGAATGTACTAAAGAATGAGTTTCATGTAAAAGGGTAGTATTCATAATTTCATTTTATTTGAAAAGGCATATAATGTTGTTTTAGATTAGGTCAGGATATGTCTAAATAATCTCACTCACCGCGGTGGATCAATAGTTAAGTCTAAAGGCGTTTCCTTGAGTCACGTTTATGCATTTCATTATTTTCTTAAGTTTCCATTTGGAATTTTTGAATCATGTCAATTTTTGGGAATATTTGAGTTTCCCTTTCAGTAAATGCTAGTAAAATTTGAATCTCTCATGCAAGTAACTGAGGTTGGTTTTGTTTCATGTCAAAGATTATTGATTTAAGTGGTTAAGATGCAACGCAACCCCCTGCAAAATAAACATATCCCTATCTCAAATACATTGCAATATATAACAAGATTTTTCATGGAATTCCTAAGTTCCAAATTGATGTCTTTTGACCACTCTCTCTCTCTTTGCTACATGGTCTAGATCTAAAACCATTTCCTCAAATTGAATAACCCTTCCCCTTTCATGGTAAAAACTTATGTAATTCCCCCCTCTAGAATATGAGGTGAAAATTTTGTCCTTTCGATGTAGGGATGGGGGCACTTAGGCTAGGTGCACTATCATTTGATGCACTACAAGTGCTTAAATGACCATTTTGGGATGAGGAGAAATTCTTAGTGAGGGTCATCTTATGAAAAGGATTGATCATAACAAGGTCGAATCATGTTGAGTCAATGTCTAGTTTGAGTTGTGTCATCATCCTATGGAAATTTTTTATTTCAAAGTATTTATGTCATTGGAATATTGAATCAAATGTCCAATCTAAATTCATTCCATTCCATCCACTAATCTTTGTAATAGGTACAAATGATTGAAGACAGGGACATGTGTTAGTATTTTTGAATTGTAGCCATGAAAGAAGCATATGTAGCCAGCCATGAAAGAAGCATATGTGAAAGAAGAATTGGTTTTTGGTATGTTAATACATACAATTATAAGGTTCTTGTACACCCCACATGAGGATGATATCCGATATGGAACTACTTTTATCCCCTAAAATTACATGTCAAGATTTAGGGATTTTCATATGAAAAAGTTGGAAAATTCATCATCCTCCTATGAGTAGAGGAACAAAGGAGCTGGAAATTTTATGAACATGATTCATTAGATTTTTAATATATCACTATCAATATTGGTCCCCCTGATTTGTCTTTATGTGGATAGGGCATGCATTTTATAAAAAAATCAGTAGTGGCAAGGGTCCAATGTGTAACATGGAGCAGTCTCAAATATTTGAATTGAAATATGAAATTTAGATGTGTTGTATTGGACATATTCCTCTACATACCCACAAAATTTCATCAAAACTAATGAGTTTAAATGGTGTGTGTCGGTCTATAATTGAGTGCATTAGAAACACGATCATAAAAAGCAACAATGAAATGAGTATGTTCACTCAATGTGACCTCTCATCTTTGAATTTGGACATGAATTTGTATATATTGTATATGACACCTTCCCATACATATTCACAAAATCTAATAAAAAAATATTGAGTTTTAAGGTTGTGATTGAGTCCATCACTAAGTGCAATGAACCCATAATTGTTAAATTTCATACCCAACACCCGAAAATTTATTTCCTAGCAAATATCTTGTTGTAATATACTTATTATGCAGATTTACTAAATTAAAAACATGACTGAGTTTCAATGATTTGCAGAAATAAATCAGCGGAAGAAAAACAAGAAACCAAACACATTTACACATGTAATTTCTAGGTAAATAGCCTTGGAAAAACCCCTAAGGGAAAACCAGTATTGTGATGATTTTATTAATATAAAATATGGGCTCTCATCCTGGGATAATGGCCCACCTATGGAAAAATACAAAACAACAATAATATACCATCACACCTCAAGATCTATCATTCAATCTTGTTGACCACTACTTCCATTTTTCCCCTTGATCCCTTCCTTGGACCCTACCCCTTCACACTTGGATGAAATTCCTTCTCCACCCAATAAATGAGATCTCACTATCTGATTGTGTGTGTGTCTCCTCCTCTCACCTAGCTTCCTTTTATAATGTTGAGTTTAGCCTAAATCCAAAACCTTGGATCTCCAAAGTGATCAATGGTTGAGATTATATCTCACCAACACTTTAAATCAATTGCTAGGATTTAATTTAGTTCACTAATGCCAAATACTTAGAAATTTAATTAAATTAAACTCATTTAATCGTAAAAACGAATTCACTTTAATATTACTTTAATAAAGTGAATTTCCTAAGTCTTGAGAGGTAATAAGGATGAATTCCACATGTTAGACCCAAAACCAATTTGGAAGTACCTATCTAATGCTGAAAACATCAACACTCCCTCTTAGTTAGGAAGTTACTTCTCAAAGGCCCACCTAGAACTAGTTCTCCCTTTGACCGTGGAACAATGTCACACACATCATCTTATACTAAGGCATCATTTTCCTCCTTCTGAATTGTTGCCTCCTGAATGACGTAACATATCAGTGCCCTGAAGTTTGGAAACTTTTTCGAAGTCCTTATTTCCCTCAATGTGCTCCTAGGAACCTCGACTTTCTCTTGAACATCCATCAATTTCATCTCATACCGACTAGTTTTCTTGACAAAACTGGAAGGGGATAACTCCCTCTTCCCATCTAAAGATTGACTCCTCACACTAGAATTTTGTGAACTCTACTCACCTTTTAGAGCCTCCTACTCCTCTTCCTCTATAACTAACATCCATCCATGATCCAAGATCCTCTTGGATCCACCTACATGACTTTCCTACAACCAATATACATTTCCCTATCTTACACCGATAACTTGGGTTGAGTCTATGTCAGAACCTTTCAACTGAATAAGAACGCAACCATCCTCGAAGGAGATGGTGTATCCATTATCCTCCATTGTCGAAACTACGAGAAAATTAGTTTTAAGCTTCGGAACATACAACACATCTACCACCTCCAGAGAACCTCCTGACTCTAGTTGGAACTTGACTATCCCAACTACCTATAAAGCACATTCAGCATTGGTGTCAAGCTCC
Source organism: Picea sitchensis (assembly GCA_010110895.2). Classification (NCBI taxonomy): domain Eukaryota; kingdom Viridiplantae; phylum Streptophyta; class Pinopsida; order Pinales; family Pinaceae; genus Picea; species Picea sitchensis. Next base: position 122,671 of record SNQJ01S0002326.1, on the reverse strand, counting down.
ACCTACAGATCTGAGTCTATCTCTAACTAATTTGTGAGCAAATCATGTTTCCCCGTCATGTGTTATGTCCACTGAGAAAAGAAATATGGCCAAATCCTACAGACTCTTGTGGCTTATATGGCTCAATTTTTCTTCTCAGATCTACCCAGATATGTCCTTGTTACCAAATCTATCTGATTTTTCCTTGCTAACTTCTCTTCTCCTTTAGAATAAACAAGTCTCTAGGATAAATTCCTTATTCACCCCTTGCTAAGATATCCTTGAGAAAAATTCCTTCTTTTCTCTATCTATGAGTCACTGACTCTAACAGATCTGTTATCTCCTGATTTTATCTCTAGATGAAGGTCCTTCTTCACCCATATAAGATCCCCATGAGTCATAGTCCTTCATGACTCAAGAACTTAAGAAATATTATTTTTCTCATCAAGTGGATGACTCAAGCACATGAGAAAAATTCCTTCTTTACTCCTATGTGTTCTTGTGGCCTAGATCTCTAGGTGAAGGTCCTTCTTCACCTATCCTAGATCTTCATTGTTGTGGGATGTCTAGATCCTTGTCCGAAATTATACTACCCATTTCTTAGACTAGTTCCATGCTTCCCAAACTTACTACATGTGCCATATGTGGTCTTCCTAACGCCCCTGTGGCCTGCCTATGCTCTTTGAGACTACCCAATGGCTACCTTGCGCCCATTTCCTTCTTGATGGTTGTCTTGAAAACTGATACAGCCAGGATTGATTGTGTTGTGGCTCGTGGCCTTGTGACGATTGTGGTTGCATCCCTACAGTCACTCCCTTATCCCAGCTTGCATTAGCTCTCCACCCACCTCTCTATTGCTCTTGATCCACCTTGTTTCCTCAGCCCGCGACCTCCAACAAACTGCTAGTACCGGAAACTCTTACTCCCTACACCCTATCACTTGCTACACATATATCTCTACTTATTTATATCCTAAGTCTTATATGGCTACAACCTATGTCCAGCAACACATGGTCATACGGTTGCACGGCTACTATATGGCCCTCTTTTTTTTCTCCCTGCAAACCTACAATTAGTAACTTTTTTATTATGGCCATGAAATAAAGGTTGGATGAATGTTATAAGGACAATATTGGATGAATTATAGATAGATAACAAGCTTACAGATCTTATGGACAGTCAAGAGTCAAATTATTCTGAGGCAGATAGAAGAAAAAGGTAAAAAATACATACCCTTGTGCGCATCAGGGAAGAGTTAAGCACTTTGATGCTTATTGGAGGTACAAAAGGGGCTTATCGCACCCGAAAAGGGGATAAGTATTTTTCCAAGGAGCTTATCATGAGACCATAGTTTAGGAACCAAGCGCTAGCAAGGATTTGAGACCAGATTAGATCAGACAGCTATAAGTGAGG
>SNQJ01S0002326.1:47978-71191 GCA_010110895.2 Picea sitchensis | reverse complement strand
GAATCAATGTCACAAAACTTTGGACAATTTTCCACTTTTCATAAATTAACTGAACAACATTTATTTATTTCATTTTCTCAACCAATATATAAAAGAATAAATATTTTATTTATTTAAATAACTTGAATGAATACATAATATCAATCTTTGAATTTCATCTTCGAACAATTATGAGAGACCCAACTATCTGTTACAAGACCCAGCTTGTAGTTCTCAAATCCAACTGAGAAATGAGGAATCCAACCCTCAGAACAAGTCCCAACTTGTTGATCTCAGATCCAAGTGAGATGCGAGGAATCCAATCCTCATACAAGACCCAGATTGTAAACAGACACCAACATGATAGAATGAATCTCCATTCAATCCATTATATATAAATATATATACTTCAATAAATTCAAATACACTTCTTCTCACCATTCCTTCTTGTTTATATAGTTTTCCAACTATTGTGAATTTTGAATCATTATGTTTTTTGATATTTGAACCATTGTACCTTTTCATTTTAAATGATAATATTAATCTTTAATTAACATCATTTTTCCTTTTATCCTTTATTCATAATACTCATGAATTAACTCTCTTTTAATCATGATTGTGTGTCGGTTCTTTTGTCTTCATGAGTTGATCATAGACATGGATCGACTCATTATATCGTACTCATTCTTCTGCTGTGTTCTCAGTTCACCAACATATCATATTTGATCTTTTATCAATTCTTTGTATTATTCTGGTGTTAACTCTATGTTGAATTAAATCTTTATGAGGCACTTCCTTCAAACCATTTGCATATGACAATATGAGCAAAACCACAGGCTCATTGATTTAAGCGTTTCTTCTTCTTTTTCCCTTTGTTTCTTTATTCCATACGACTGTAGGTGGTGACTAGGCGCTAGGCCAAGCGAGTGCTTGATCAATTATCAAAATCAACTGCCACGTTTTAATCTCTCGATGACATGGACGACTGTCGACACTTCAGGACTTCATCCTTCGTGACTTCCAACCTCTTTACAAATCTCCCGAATAAAAGATGTGTGTCCATAATATTCAACGGTTGAGAACGCTCTCCGAAGTAGCTCAACGGTTAGCGTCACTTCATAGTTTATGCTTATTCTATCCTTCCATTGTGCTTGATCAACAATCAATAACGCTCCCAAATTAGATCAACGGTTAGCATTAACTTCGGCCTTCAACACTTCGGGTGATTTCTCCTTCACAATCTTCCGGAGTTCATTTCGCTGAAGTAGATCAGACGGTTGGAGTTTATTTGCACGATGAACAGTTCTCATTCATTTAGGAACTTCAGGACTTAAGGCATTTGTTGTCGGTGAAACTCCCGAAGTGATGTAACTTGCCGACGTCACTTGTTGACGTGGCACTGACTGAGTGGTTGCCACATGTCACTTAGATTCGTGACTTACAGATACTTGGAATGCCAACTACACTTTGACACTTGTGATCATCTGATTGTGCCACATGTCCTTGCTGATGTGGATCTTCTCATGTGGCACATGTTCTTCTCCTGGATCTAACGGTTTTCCTAAATACTGAAATGTATCTCAGATCGACGACTGAGAGCGACTTTGGAACTTCAGCCTTCGGGTGAACTCATATGTTTTGAATCATTTTTCTTCGAAGTGGTCAACGCTGAAGTTGACCATTATTTTGATCCAATGACCATCATGTATTGTCCAAATTTGATGGTCCTCATTTAACCCGAAAATGATTAACTCAATCCAACAACTATCAGAAATTCAGGTGTTCGGGATCTCAGGCCTTTTGCCTTGCTTATCCTATCCTTCTTCTTTCCTTGATCCAATGGTTGGGATATTTCCCGAAGTGTTCCTTAGATCAGATGACTCATGTCCACTTTGGTACTTCGGCCTTCGATTTCTTCACTTCCCAATTCTCCCGAAGTGATATTCCCCAAAGTGTAAACCTCCTGACAACTTTTAACCCAAAATGAATGTTGTTCGTTGATCATGATCTTAGATCGACGACTCGATCTGTCTGCAATGTTGCTTTCCCTTGGTTTAAATCCAACGACTCTTCTTTTTCCCAAAAGGTTTCCTACGATCAGATGGCTCACGTTTACTTCGGAACTTGGACTTCGGCTAAAATTCCTTCATGCACATTTCCTTCGGTCGATTTTACCCGAAGTGGTCAAAGCCAGGATGACCATGCATATGTCAGTTCCATGAACTATGGTTCATGACTTAATCTGTCCTTCCACTCAACTTGATCCAATGATTGATGTGGATTGTGGAACCGTAACTTGAGCGTGGTTTAGTCCATCGCCCAAACTCCACAATTTGAAATTGTGCGATTATTGTTGGATCAACCACAGTCGTCAATCTTTGAGTCGATGAGATCTGACGATCTAGACTAATTGCGGGATTGGAAATAACGTGTAGTTTAATTCTCCCTTCGTGCTCCACAATTAATCCATGCGCTTGATCTGGAGTTTGCATATCCAAGGGTCATGACTTGATCTGATCGTTGACCAGTCCTCCAACGGTCCTTCTCTTGTAATCTGACGGTCTAGGCTAATTATGGGATTGGAATTAACCCGTTGTTTAATTCTCCCTTCACACTCTGCAATCAATCCCTACCATTGATCTTGGTTTTATGTATCCAACGGTCACGACTTAATCTAATCATGTTTCTGCAATGCGCTTTTCCTTCTAAGATTTTGATCTCTGCATGTTGTTTGACATTTTCATTCTCTGCACACTGTTTGACATTTTCATACTTTGCTAACTGTTATATTGTTGACATCAATGACAATTTCATCAATGATAACTCAACAATGACAATTCATCATAACAACTTATCATCACATCACAATGGCATCGAATGTTGACATCAATGACAATATGTCCAACATTCAACTTGTAACCCCTTGATGTAAGATATTTGTTGGATAAGGAAGGCTGGAAAAACTACACTTGGGGCTAGGCCACTTGCTCCTGGGTTACTTCTAAAGGGGAGAAACTTAATAGAATCCAGGCCGCTAAAGAAAATTTGCACAAAGAAATAATTAAATAAGAATGTTTATTAACTTTGAAACTACTCCAATTATTATAATGAACTTGAGGCATCCTTGTAATTCATCATATCTAATTACTGTATATCCAAATTAGCACAATCACCCAATTGTCGAGCCAAGTAGGCATGGTATATGTTGGACATAAAAGCTTTTCGACAGGGACATTGTCACTGAAGTGGCACTTGTTTTAATATCTATTCTCACTATTTAACTCATTGAATTTTCATCTTCTAAACTTTCATTTGTGTCTATGACTCTTTAGCTTCCTTTTTGTTACTTTAACTTTTATGTCTATCAGTTCCCCCTTTTCACTATTTTGTATGTAACAATCCATAATATCTCTCACATTGTTCTTCACACAATGTTCATTAACTTTATTTTGCACATTCTTGAACTCGCTCCACATAACTTATTCCCAAGCATGATATCTTCCCATACACTTGCCTTCACAATTTATCTCATCCATCTTTTCAGTGCATTACTCTTTGTAATTCTCATTTTCATGCATACACATTCTATCATTCTTGTGCGAATCCTTCTTCTATTAACTTTGTGATTCCTTTAACTCTGTTTTACTTGTTTTTTGTGCACACTTTTTTGTGGATGCTCTTGCATCAAGTTACCCTTGTAAGAAAAACTTAATGCATTTCATTTTACTAATTCCACATTACTCAACCATACAAGGATCATAGGGACTGTTATCGCACAATTTGTACTTGTCCCAAAGGGAAAGGCTATGGGAGGCAAATTGGTGTAACAAGAGGTTATCCTATCATTGTCACCTTAATAAGATACCTCTTTCTATTTAGGGTTGATGGCCCAGGGGAGACGTCCCCGGTGATCTGGGGGTTTGAGAAGGCAATGGTTAAAGTTTCTATAAAAGGTATCCCCTCTCACAAGTCACACTGATCAGAAAGTCACAAGGTTTTAACCAATGAAGCAGTTATGTGCTTAGATGTACCTGTCGAGAACAAAGCAACAAGAAAACAATATCTTTTGCAAGTACAATTTGATGTTAGTACTTGATAAAACCATGGACTTATCAATAAAAGCAATAGTTGATGTAAGATGAAGCAAACATAAATTTTATAACAACAATGTTTATAAGGTAATAACTTCACAATAAATGCCTTAAAAGAGCTTCACAATGACCAAAAATAATAACTCAATAATAGCAATGTACTAGCATTTGTCATAAGCTACTTAGGCAATGTATAAATCAACTTTGTAATTTCTTTTAAGTGCTTTTCTTGCTGTAATAAATGGATGTAGCTTACTTTTGTAACAACAACAAGTAGGTTAGGAAAGGTTAGTAGATAGCTTGAGGTAAAAGTTTTGAGAGTTGTTTTCATCAATCAATCAAGTGCAAGGCCTAGATCAGTGCTTTTAGGGTTAATGGACTCACTTTTAACAGTGGCAATCTTGAAGGAACAATTGATAATGTGAGAGTTGGAGACAAGAAAGTCAATGATTGAGGTGTTGGTAACCCAATGCCTTAATCACTAAACCCTAGAGGGAAAATGACCACTAGGAAGTAGGTAACCCTAGGCCCTAGCGGTTTTCCTCCTTCTATAGCTCAAGGATGAATTCGATGACAACTAGATGAAGCAAATGATGCTAGGGTGTTGCAATGGCAGGGCCCTTAGCACAAAGCTTCAAGAAAGTAGGGTTTCTAGCACAATCTAGTAGGTGAAAAGTTGTTAAGGCAAGAACAATAACATGTGCTTTAACCTCCTAGGGTTTTAAGCTAGCAATTTCATAATCTTGGAAGAAATGCAAGATAAATACACCATAACCATTCAAAATAAAGAAGAATTGCATAAATTTACTTACATTCACCAAGAATAATCAAGCAATAGTCCAAGTTGAAGACTTTCCACCAAGAAAAATGCCAAAATATACCAAAACTAGACTCCTTCAAGAAGTGTGCACCAAATTTCAGCCAATAAACCCTAAGAAGGGTGCAAATTTCAGACCTCACTAAGTGTGAGTGAAAGATGATGAGAAAATACAAGCGGAAATCCCCTATTTATACAGTGAAAATGACCTTTAATTATAAAATTAGGTCAAAAAGGATGACATGGCCAGTTTACATGAGAAAATCCAATTTTACACAAAATTATCCAATAAAACCCTATTTTTTTTTAGGGTGATGTCATGCCCCTACTAGGGTGACGTTAGCCTCTCCACTGGAACGCTAACCCTCCAAGTGAAACGTTGGGGCTCAAAACCCCTTAGGAACTTCCACACGTGCCAACCCAAACCGTCCTCATGTTGGACATGTCAACTAGGGGATGTCAAGGATCTGAATGATGACATCAAGGGCCTTTAGGGGCCAACATCACATGGGAGGGAAAGACCCCCCTAGGTCCAGGCCTGCCAGGCTGTCTCTACTGGAACGTCCTCCTCTCTCTCTAGTGCAAGCCTCTGGTATATGTTTTCCCCTTACTAAGGTATCAACATCCATTTGGTGTGATTTTAGCCTTATGGAGGTCTGACCTAATCATCTCCCCATGTGTACCTATCTGTCGGGCATGGTCCTCCAGCAACAACAAGTACACCCTCCATGGGCTCATAAGTCACAGGGATCATAGCAACGTCAATCACATCTAATAATCAAGTTATCTAAACATGTGCATAAAACCCCCCTTTCACAGACAAGTGCTCAAAGACGTTATGTTATTCTACAAGCCAACTTTGGAAAGGGTTTCAGGATGTCCTATTGGGATAATTCTCCCTAGATGTGGTATGTTTCCAATTGAAGACCAATCTAGGTCATGTAAGTAGATGAGATGGTATGGGGATGTTTGGGCAATGGGTGCAGTGATGGAAGGGAAATGTATGGATTACCTGTGGGTGCCTCTGAAGAGGGTGAGTTGCACCTTGTCATGGATGAAAATGTTTCCAATCTCATTCAATGCTTTTTTAACATTTTTATTTTATTGATTTTTCTTTCAAGAGAATAGCTGGGGGACACTGCCCTAACATGGTGACCAGTGGTGACAACGTTACCCACAAGCATTTCATGGAGATGAGAAGGTTGGCTCATGATGAGACCCCCTTTCTCTTGGCTATGCCACCAAGATCCACTACCCTAGCGTGGTGACCAGCTGAATGATAGTGCCATACTGCTACATTCCTATTGACCTAATAGGTTGGCTTGTGATGAGACCCCCTATCCTCCAACTAGGTCTTGAGTTTATTTATTTATGGGTCCCTCCATTTCTTGTTGAGAATCCTTTTATTGCTTTCTCGGGGATCCCTGGGCAAAGGATCTAAAGGTTTTGTTCTTTTGGATTTTATCTTTTGCCAGCTACTGGGCCTTTAGTCCCTTCTTCCCACAAGGCAAGGTACAACCCTTTGCTAGCTTGGCAAACCCAATGCTTGAACGAATGCATGGGATGGATGAGAGGGGAGATGATGAAAAGTGATAAGTATGGTGGGAATGGGCAATGGACTTTCATGAACCCACCTAGTGGCAACTCACTTTTAAGGGAACCAACTTGATAGGGCATTTTGTCATCCCCCCCAAGTATGGACAAGTCAAAAGGCATAAAGTCTAAGCACACGTCATGAAGAAAAAGAGAATTAAATGCACATATTCAAATGTTTTGAGAATCAGAGTGACACATACCATGATACCCAAACTCATTACCTCATGGAGCAAGACCCACTGCTGCTGAAGGACTAGACCAATGGGATGGATGTCACTGCTATTGACAGGATGGAGGCGCTGAAGAAGAAGGATGGGCCCTCTAGGGCTAGGCTCAAGTCAATATGGCTCTCGGTACTCCATGTCTAGGACATGTGGGCCTCGAGACATAATCTCCTTAGTTATCCTAGGCTAGGGGATAACATATGGCTCCAACTCGAGGACATGTGCTCACCGTACAACGCATGAAAACCTCAACATCTCTAGCACGACCTGTGACCTGCTAGATCTTAACAAAATTATATTAGTAATCATTTGGGCTGGTGATATCACCCCTGGCTCATACATGGTACAATAAAATGAAAGTAAGCAAGCATATATACAAATGGAAATACAACTACTCTAGCATGAAATGCATATGGTATATACAATGAATGAAAAATTCCTACCTGCTTACCTCTACTTACCTGTTGGTTGAATACTAGTTGTAGTCAAATAACTAATGAATCCATCATAGAAATATCTCATAATACATGCCTTTGTGCTTCATCATAAACCAAAACAATGATAAGTCAAGCACAAAAATAACATTAGTTAGAAAAAGCATAGTACCATCAGAAATTGTAAATTCTAGTTCATGGAGGCAGGAGGGAGGGACAAAATCATGCCAATCCGCATCTTTAGGAAAGTGCTCAATCCAACTCAGAAAGGGATTGTAAAAAATCCAAGGTTCAGAAGGCTGAAAAGAGTATGAAAGTTGGCTACCTTGGATATCATCACATCCTGAAGTCTGGGAAAGGACTAATAAAAACCTAGAGAATGAATGGAAAATTTCTAAGGGAAAGTTAGAAGAGTGACATAATAAACTTCTTCTCAGAGTATTCAACCTACCCTTGAATTCTAACAGAAGGCTTTGTCTTGGAGAAAACTCAAAACACAGGACAATTTTCCCAACTACACCCTTAGTGACACGACAAGGTAAAGTAAAAGGGGGTTGGATAACTTCGTCACAAGTACCATGGGTTGGACAAGCAAAGTCCTCACCTTTATCATGGTTTGAGCACAACGATGGTTGATAATATTCTTCATAGAGTAAATCCAAGTGCTCAAAAGAACAATCATGAAATTCCTCAAGGTATGACTGAAAATTAATAGAAGAGCATTGCATCATGTCATCCTTGGGTGTCTGAAAAATATTTGTAACCATGTCATGTCCTTGTTGCCAAATATCCAATATATTAGTAACTTCATGTGATAATGGTAAAGGCAACCTTTGGAAATGACCCTCAATGTCGTAAATGGGATCCTCGTCATATCCAATCACATCCCATTTACGCTTCTCAACATGTATGAATTAATCAATATTATCAACAAAGTCACTATATTTATCATAACATGAAGGATATAAAGCATCCAAGGGCTCCTCTAGCACCTCTTCACTCTCCAAATCATAAAATAAAGAATCATCAAAAATTTGGAAAGGAAGGTAACTCACCATGTTTATTTCTTCTTGTACAAGAGTTTCGAGGACTTAGGTGACTTCATCAGATGAAACATCATGCATCATGCATCATTGTTTCATCCTCGTGTCTTACCCCTACATCTTCAATAATACAACAAGGAGGATATACGTTGCCCAGGGATTCCATTTCTCCTTCACTCTATGAATGATAGAATAAGGTATTATCGAAATCCTGAAAAGGAAAGTGACTAACCTCATCGTCTTCTTCTTGTGCAGAAAAAATGGGATTTTGGATGGCTTCATCAGAGGGAGGAGTACACATCAGTACTTCATCATCGTGCTTGAGATCTTCAGCCTCTCTCTCTTCAACCATGGTAGAAGCATGAGTAAATTCTTGCGCTTCCTCATGGGATTGGAAACCTTCATTAGGATCGCTCTTCTCAACCTCTTGTTGGTTGATGACTTGTTCCCTTCCTTCAAAGATATCAAGGTAGATTAATCTCTCTAGACTAAGGGTATCTAGGGTACCTTTGGGGTCTTCAACCTTGGTTTCTAGAGAAAAGATGTGTTTTTTCTTGGACAAATGGATATTCTCCTCAATTTGCATGACCATGCAATAGGCATCATAGATTGTTTTTGGCCTCTTTTTATTTAGGAGGAACCCTAAATGCACTAAAAGTGCATTAGTATAAAGATAAACGAGGTACTTGTTTCGAGGATGATGGCTTCTAGGAATCTGAAATAGCAAGTTCTCAAACCTATCCTTGAATTCCCTGATTGTCTCATTCTCAGTTTGTTTTATATGATCGAGTCTCTGTAGTAGAATTTGGATATATTCCAACTTAATACCCCATCTCTCGAGAAAGGTTTCTTCCAATTGGTTCATGGATGTGATGCTAGCATCAGGCAGGTCATCATACCACTCCCTAGCATTTCCATGAAGAGTGGCAGAGAAGAGTTTCATTACCAAATCCTCAACATCATCACTAATAGGGTGGAGTTGAAAGAAAGCCTAAAAATCATTCATGTGATAGTGTTCTCTGGATCCATCATTACCAATGAATCTATGGAGTTATCTTTCATACTTGGGTGGCATCTGCCTAGGGTATCTCGAGATTTTACTCATGTCTAGGGGTTTGAAATTTCTAGGGTCCCATTGAGAAGTCATGGTTGGTTTTGTCATTAATGGAGTCACCAGATAATTTTCTCGAAATTATGAAAGGTATGGGGAGATCACCCTCAGTGGAGTCGCCAGGTAAGCTTTGCAAAGTAAAGGCTTTTGAGGAAAGGCTTACCGAAAAGTGTCGTCTTTGAGGAGAATTGACTCAGTTTCCTCAACAACGACGCCAAAATGTTATCGCGCAATTTGTACTTGTACCAAATGGAAAGGCTAAGGGAGGCAAATTGGCATAACATGAGGTTATCCTATCACTGTCACCTTACTAAGAGACCTCTTTCTATTTAGGGTTGATGGCCCACGGGAGATGTCCCCGGTGACCTGGGGGTTTGAGAAGGCAATGGTTAAAGCGTCTATAAAAGGTATCCCCTCTCACAAGTCACATTGATCATAAAGACACAAGGTTTTGACCAATGAAGCAGTTAGGTTCTTAGATGTACCTGCCCAGAACAAAGCAACAAGAAAACGCTATCTTTTGCAAGTACAATTTGATGTTAGTACTTCATAAAACCATGGACTTATCAATAAAAGCAATAGTTGATGTAAGATGAAGCAAACATAAATTTTATAACAACAATGTTTATAAGGTAATAGCTTCACAATAAATGCCTTAAAAGAGCTTCACAATGACCAAATATAATAACTCAATAATAGCAATTTACTAGCATTTGTCAGAAGCTACTTAGGCAGTGTATAAATCAACTTTGTAATTGATTTTAAGTGCTTTTATTGCTGCAATAAATGGTTGTAGCTTAATTTTGTAACAACATCAAGTAGGTTAGCAAATTAGTCTACTATAGGGTTAGGAAAGGTTAGTATATAGCTTGAGGTAAAAGTTTTGAGAGTTGTTTTCATCAATTAATCAAGTGTAAGGCCTAGATCAGTGCTTTTAGGGTTAATGGAGTCACTTTTAGCAGCAACAATCTTGAAGGAACAACTGATAATGTGAGAGATAGAGACAAGAAAGTCAATGATTGAGATGTTGGTAACCCAAGGCCTCAATCACTATACCCTAAGGGGGAAATGGCCACTAGGAAGTAGGTAACCCTAGGCCCTAGCAGTTTTCCTCCTTCTTTAGCTCATGGATGAAGTAGATGATGGCTAGATGAAGCAAATGATGCTAGGGTGCTGCAATGGAAGTACCCTTAGCACAAAGCTTCAAGAAAGTAGGGTTTCTAGCACAATCTAGTAGGTGAAAAGTTGTTAAGGCAAGAACAATAACATGTGCTTTAACCTCCTAGGGTTTTAAGCTGGCAATTTCATAATCTTTGAAGAAATGCAAGATAAATACACCATAACCATTCAAAATTAAGAAGAATTGCATAAATTTACTTACATTCACCAAGAATCATCTAACAATAGTCATAGTTGAAGACTTTCCACCAAGAAAGATGCCAAAATACACCAAAACTAGCCTCCTTAAAGAAGTGTGCACCAAATTTCATCCAATAAACCCTAAGTAGGGCGCAAATTTCAGACCTCACTAAGTGTGAGTGAAAGATGATGAGAAAATACAAGGGGAAAATCCCCTATTTATACAGTGAAAATGACCTTTAATTACAAAATTAGGTCAAAAAGGCCAACATGGCCAGTTTACATGAGAAAATCCAATTTTACACAAAGCTATCCAATAAAACCCTAATTGTATCTTTTATGGTGACGTCATGCCCCTCCTAGGGTGACGTTAGCCTCTCTATTGGAACACTAGCCCTCCAAGTGAAATGTTGGGGATCAAAACCCCTCAGGAACTGCCACATGTGCCAACCCAAACAGCCCTCAAGCTGGACACCTCAACTAGGTGACATCAAGGATTTGAATGATGATGTCAAGGGCCTTCAAGGGACAACATCACATGGGAGGGAAAGACCCCTCTAGGTCTAGGCCTGCCAGGTTTTCTCTGCTGGAACGTCCTCCTCTCTCTCTGGTGAAAGCCTCTGGTATATGTCTGCCCCTTGCTGGGGTCTCAACATCCATCTGGTGATATTTTATCCCTATGGAGGTCCGACCTAATAATATCGTTGCATGTACCTATCTGTCGGGCATGGTCCTGCAACAACAACAAGTACACCCTCCATGGGCTCATAAGTCACAGGGATCATGGCAACGTCAATCACATCTAATAATCAAGTTATCTAAACATGTGCATAAACCCCCCCTTTCCCAGACAAGTGCTCAAAGACGTTATGTTATTCTACAAACCAAGTTTGGAAAGGGTTTTAGGATGTCTTATTGGGATAATTCTCCCCAGATGTGGGATGTTTCCAAGCAAAGACCAATCTAGGTCATGTAAGTGGATGAGATGGTATGGGGGTGTTTGGGCAATGGGTGCAGTGATGACATGGAAATATATGGCTTACCCGTGGGTGCCTTTAAAGAGGGTGAGTTTCACCTTGTCATGGATCCAAATGTTTCCAAGCCTATTCAATGCCTTTTTTACATTTTTATCTTATTGCTTTTTCTTTCAAGAGAATAGTTGGGGAACACTTCCCCGGCATGGTGACCAGGGGTGACAATGTTACCCATAATTATTTCACAGAGATGAGAAGGTTGGCTCGTGATGAGATCCCATTTCTCTTGATTATGCCACCAAGAGCCACTACCTTGGCGTGGTGACCAACTGAATGGTAGTGTCATACCGATACATTCCCATGGACCTAATAGGTTGGCTCGTTATGAGACCCCCTATCCTCCAACTAGGTCTTCAATTTATTTATTTATGGGTCCCTCCATTTCTTATTGAGAATCCTTTTACTTCTTTCTCGGGGATCCTTGAGCGAAGCATCTGAAGGTTGTGTTCTTTTGGCTTTTATCTTTTGCCAACTACTTTTACCCTTTGGGCCTTTAGCCCCTTCTTTCCACAAGGCAAGGTACAACCCTTTTCTAGATTGACAAACCCAATTCCCGAACCAATGCAGGGGATGGATGAGAGGGAAGATGATGAAAAGTGATAAGTATGGTGGGAATGGACGATGGCCTTTCATGAACCCACCTAGTGAAAATTCACTCCTAAAGGAACCAACTTGCTAGGGAATTCTTTCATCCCCCCCAGGTATGGACAAGTCAAAAGGCATAAAGTCCAAGCACATGTCATGAAGAAAAAGAGAATTAAATGCACATATTCAAATGTTTTGAGAATCAGAGTGACAGATACCTAGATACCCAGACTCATTACCTCATGGAGCAAGACCCACTGCTGCTAAAGGACCGGGCCGATGGGATGGATGTTGTTGCTGCTGACATGATGGAGGTGTTGAAGAAGATGGATGGGCCCTCCAAGGCCAGGCTCAAGTCAATATGGATCTCGGTACTCCATGTATAGGACCTATGGGCATCGAGAGATAATCTCCTTAGTTATCCCTAGGCTAGGGCATACCATGGACTACATGGGTTATTAGTATGGGGAAGGACATAAAGGGATATTAGCACAAGGACCATAGGTTGTAGGGATTTATTTAAACAAGGACCATATGGGATATCAACATGGGGATCATAAGGGTTATAAGGGTAATTAGCATGAAGACCATAGGGGTTAATTATCAGGGGGAACATACAAGTTGGAAGGTTTATTAACAAAGGGATCATAATATTTATTAGCACATCGATCATAGGGTCGGTTATAAGGTTTATTAACCAGAGGACTACATGGATTATATGAGTACATGGTTATTATCATGAGGACCATAGGGTTACTAGCATAGGAGCTAGAGGACTACATGGCTTATATGAGTACAAAGGCTATTATCATGAGGACCATAAAGGTTACTAGCATAGGAGCTAGAGGACTACATGGATTATATGAATACAAAGGTTATTATCATGAGGACCATAAGGGTTACTAGCATAGGAACCATTATATTCATTAACATAGGCACCACAAGAGTTAATAATGCAAGGATCATAGGGTTTATTGACACAGATTCCATTAAGATTGTTAACATCAGAATAACGAGGGTTATAGGGGTTAATAACAAGAGGACCACAAGGGTTAATAGAATGATGGGGACCTACTACCAACAATTTCTATTGAAATAAGTAAAAATTATCACAAACACCTTGCATCTCACTAGAATATTGAGCTCTCATCCCTATAGGGAGTTAGGGGATGTAAGAAGGTGAATGAAGATGGTTGATGGTTGTGTTGAACCAAACCTCGAAACAAAAATAAGTGAATTAGGAAAAGAAAAGTTAAGGGAAAGTTTAGGGGTAATCCACATAGTGTTTAAGCAATTATGAAAATACAAATTGCATAAATTCGTTATCTTTCATTGTAAGTAGGTACAATTCCTTTTAATAAAAGTTCCTTAATAACTTTACAACACAAATAAAAAAAAATGACCATAGTTTGGAGCAATCGCTTGAGAAAGGTACACCATTATTACTTCATCATATTTGACTAACCTTTGTGAAGTATATATGATATGAAACAAAATACCAAGTATAAATTAAATAATAAATGGTAAATAACTATGTAGTTTCCTTCAAAGAGAATTCAAACCCAACATGTAATAGATATTATAAGTTGGGGGGGGGGAGATCTTGATATAAAACTTCTGTGTTCTTTCTAATTGGGAAGGATGGCTAGGGATTATGCAAGACTAAAGGTTGTTGAGTTAGGGATTTTTACAAGACTAAAATTGTGAAGAAGGATTATGGAGGAAGACTTAATAGATTTTTCCCATGATCCATTGGAGAGTTAGGAGATTTGGCTTGATCTAGTGGAAAGTTTTTGCAACCTTGAATCCCCCCCAACTCAATACATAAATATAGGGACCCAACCATTGGAAGAGGAGACGATAACTCTCCTTGAAGAAATGGTGACAGATCATGCCAATAGCCAAATTTTTGACTTGGTGTCTTCGTGTGATATGATGTCATGATTGGTCGCATCAATCCCATCACACAATCAAGCCACATCAGGAATGGTGTCAGGAAATTACTTTCTGGAAGATTTGGTGTCTCAAGGGGTTTATTCTACACATATGGAATAGTTAGAGAAATCATCCATGATGGAGGGGAATGTACCCCTTCCATTCAATCAGACTAATTTGGTACCTTTGTATTCAATTCCAGACTTGCTTGGCTTTTCATATAACAACATGAATGATGATGGGGAAGATATACCAACAAAGGGCTTCATTGGAGGAATGCTAATTGATGATATTATGAGCGACACTTTCCCATCTGATTACAAGGATTCTAATCAAGAAGGTTTGGGACCGGGAGGACCAGGGAAACTAAGGAAATGATTGAAGTGTATTAAGTGGAAATATGAGATTGTTAATTTGCACCTGGGGATAATATTGGGTTGCATGAAATAATGGATTTGGAGGACTTAGCCATTGTAGGTCGTTTCCCAAGCAAAAGGATGGGAGGACAAACACTAAAATCTTAGACAATGGAAAATTTTGGAGCTGTGTTAGGATACCTTCCTTGTGGCATGGTTCTAGTAAAGGGTTGGGTGGTTGGATTCTCAATATCCCAGGTGACGTGGAAAATATTCTTTATAATAGATGGAAGTCATGGGGTTCCTAGCCCATGTGTCTCACGAAATGGCACTTGGATTTTGATGCTCGCTCACCCCACCTCAACTATTTTTAGATCAGAGTCAGGTTGCTAGGGCTTCCCTTGATTATATGGTCCAAGGAGGGTTTTAAGGAAATTGGAAATGCATTAGGAATTTTATATGAAGTGGACAATTCTTATCATGACTCTAGATATATGGGGATGGGTAGGATTATAGTTGGCCTGGAAATATCCAAAGTATTGGTTGACTCTATCGTAATTTGAAAGGGACTTGCAATTTTTACCAATCACTCAACTATGAAGGAATTCCTTTCAAATGTAGTCGGAGCCACGAGTATGGGCATTTTGCTAAGGATTTTCGTGTCCCAAATAGAAGGAAAATTTTGGTTTGCAAGGAACTTCAAAGCAACAAAGATATGGCCTATTCTCCAACTAAGAAGGTCCCCTCTAAGAGAACCCTAAAAAACTCTTCTGAATAAAATTATGAGTTGATATCACCAATAAAGGAGGAAAAATCTCAATAATAGGTGCATACCTTGAAACTAAGAAGCATGAATGAACAATTTCATGACTCATGTAAACAAATTTCTTCTTCTCCTCCAATTTTTGAAAAAAATTGTGAAAAAATGTGTGTTAGGTCTTGGGAGGTAGGGTTAGAAACCAAGCCCAAAGTTCAAGAGAGTGATTTCCTACCTATCCTTTCGAGGATTTCCATCCCCCAACCTCCTTAACTCATCCCACTAGATGGAGTGGGAGGGGAACAAAGTATTGGGCCCATCATTCCAGAAAAAACTCGAAAAATCTCTTAGGAAGATAATTAGAGTGGATACTCATAGTGACTCCCAAGACTCCGAGGTAATCAAATATAATCTCAAATCAAGGACCAGGGGAACATCCCTTTTCTCAGGTGGGATTGATGAAGGTCGAGGGTTTCTGGATGAGAAAGACTTCAAAATGGCTCAAAGGGGCATAAAATTATTCTTATCCTTGGCTCAAAAGAAAGTAAATTTCAAAGTTAAAAGTGGAAGACAACTCTCACTAATTGGGGACCTTAGAGAAAACTCCTATAGAGATGTTTCCATATGAGTTTCCTACCTCTAAACTATGGAGGAGTGGTCAATTCCTTAAATAATTTGGATGTTAAAATATTAATTGAGGTTCACAATCCATCTACCATATTCTTGCAAGAGCTAATGATAGATGAGGAGAAGGTAGTTCAATATTTATCCAAGCTATTGAGGGGGTGGGATTTTAGTTTCATTGATGCTATAGGAAGATATGGGGGGAATGTAATAGGGTGAAAATAATGACTATTCTCCTATTCTAACTCATGGGATTTTTTGACAGGGATGGGGACTTTTCTTTTCTCTCTATACCTAAAAAATAAATTACATTCTTGAATATTTATAGTCCCTATTATGATAGGCTAGAATATTAGGAAAAATTCTTAAACTGTGCATGGATTTGACAGGGTTTGGTTGTAGTCAAGGGATATATGAATTTCTCTCTAAGTGCATCAAATTTGTGGGGGCTAGTGACCTTGGTTGACAATTTGACTAGATACTACATAAACAATTTGGAAAGGGTAGGATTGTTGGATATGGAACCTACAAAAGTTACCTCAACTTGGACAAATAGGAGGACAGGAGAGGCAAGAATAGCTAAGAGACTGGATCATTTATTGATATCATAATATTTCCTTGAAAAAACTATTAGAATTCTCGAGTGGGTATCCATAGGGGGGAATTATGATCACAATCCAATGTGTTTGGAGGTGGCCTCTGCCCAAGGAAATCCACCCAAACCCATTAAGTTGAAACCTGGATGGATGAAGGAAGAAGATTTTGTGAATAAAATCAAAGAAACTTGGAAACTCTTTGATGACTCACTAAATGAATAAACTCCCATCCAATTCCATAAAAAATTTAAAAAGGCAAAGCATGTAACAATCAAATGGTCCAGGGAGAAAAAAGAGAAGGATAACATGACTTTAAAGGAGGTAGTCTAAGAGATTCTAGCCTCATTCTACAACAAGGATGACTTTGGATTTTGGTCAGAAAGACATAAAGTTGAGATAAATCAGCTTGAGAACAAAAAGAGACAAATTATTCTGGATAGAGAGAAAGAATGGAGATTGAAAATCAAGAAAATTTGGCCTCAGGCAAGTGACAAAAATACGAAAATTTTCCACATATTTTCCAAAAGTAGGAAAAACATAAATTATGTTTGGAAGATAGTCAAATATGATGGATCTTGGGTAACAATTTTCTTTGAAATGGTATTTGAAGGGGTAAAATACTTCCAATCTCTTTTAAAGATGATTCTCAAGCAAACATTGCATTAATAATCAGGTTATCAAGCTACTTTCCTAGCTTCATCAATCTAGAGGATAGTCAAGCCCTTATGGTAAAGGTTGGAAATGAAGAACTACTCAAGACCCTTCAAAGTTTCCAAAAATACAAAATCCCTAGGCTAGATGGACTCCTCGTGGAATTCTTCCCAAGTTGTTATGATTTCATTGAAGAAGACTTAAGGAGAGTAGTAGGTGAGTAGTAGAGGCCTCGAGAACGATAGGGAAAACCTTGACACCCTTCAATACAACTTTTATTGCATTGATTCTGAAATATGACAACCCCTTCTTCCAAAAATTTCTATGAATTTTTGTATGTAATTGCATTTAAAAAATTATATCAAAGATTATCCCAAGAAGAATGAAAAAAATCCTTTCTCAACATATCTCCCCTGGTCTATTTGGATTCTTTGAAGGGCGACAAATCCATGAGGCAGTGGGGGTCGCTCAAGAAGGACTCCATTCGATAAAGACCAGGAACTTAAGACCAACGATTGTAAAAGTGCATCTCTCCAAAGCCTTTGATAGGGTGAGTTGGCTCTTCTTAAGGCTAATTCTTATCCATTTGGGATTATGCCATCAATTTGTCATGTGGGTTACAAGTTGTATCAATTTTGTCTCTTTTGAAATCCTTATAAATAGATCCACATCCCCTTTCTTCAAACCAGAAAGAGGGATTAGGCAGGGATGCCCATTATCCCCTTTTTTTTTCTACTGATAGTAGAAGGACTCAACAAATCCTTAAAGGTGACCCGAGGAAGTGGCAATTTCAAAGGTATTTTTGTGGGAAACACATGTAATTTCTCTCATTTACTTTTCTAGTTGACATCGTTATCTTCTATGATGGCACCAAAAGAGTAATTGAAAAGTTAAAATAGATAATTGATCTCTTATGTGAAGCAACTGGTATAAATATCAACTCGACCAAATCAACGATTTCTTTCCAGGGCATCTCAAAGGTAGAAAAAAATTGCATCTCTCAACTTTTCCCCTTTCTTGTCGTGGATTTTGATGCTCGGTTGAAATACATAGGATTCCACCTAAATGCTAATTTCTATAAAAAAATGTGACCGACAATGGTTGATAGCAAAGATGGAAAAAAAAGATTAATAATTGGTGCAACCGAGGGCTCTCCCGTGGAGGTAGACTATTACTCGAAAAAATAATTATTGAGGCCATTCCAATTTATTGGATGTCCCTCACTTGGATCTTGAAAGGTGTCTTAGAGTGGATTAGGTAGTTATGTTACTAGTTCACTTGGTTTGGGGAGAAATGGAAGAAAGGAATGATATTGATCTCATGGAAAAAAATAGCAATTCCAAAATCACAAGGAGGATGGGGTCTCAAGAACATCTTCCTATTCTCTAAGGCATTAGTTGCAAAAAAGTATTTGGATATTCCTTCAAGGCATTGGATTGTGGGTACATATTATAAAGGATAAATACATAGCTCCGAGCTTTGTGGAAAACTAGGTAAGAAAACCTATTAAAAAATCCCAGAATGCCTTGATTATTTGGAAAGCAGTTATCTCGACATTCCCTCTAATTGGAAATTGGTTGGTATGGCAGGTTGGGAAGGGGAATAAGGTCTAATTAGGTCTAAATGCATGGATAGGAAGCAAAGACTCTTTCAAGTTACCAATTTTTCTCACTTGTGATCTAAAAAATAGAGGCTATCACACCCTAAGGCAAATTTCAAGAGAATCCAGTGAAAATAGAAGGAAAAAACAATGGCTCTCTTGGAGGGAATTGGGCTTAGGTAAGAGCATGTGAAAACATAGAAGGACTTTGCAAGTAACCTTAAAAAGTGCTTTATAAGAATTAGTGATGAGGAGGACTAGTTTATATGGTATTTGAACCCTTATCGGGGCTATGAACCAAGGGTAGCTTATAAAACACTTACAATAGAAGAAAATGATAACCCACTGGCATGGTAGTGGAAGCTAATCTAGAAAATCAAATGCCCACCTAAATCCAATTTTTTCACACGGCTCATTCTAAACAACAAAGCTCTAACTTGGGACATATATTCTACATAAAAGAAGTTTCGAAGGCCATGTTAGGTGTTGTCTTTGTGAGTCTGACAACGAATCCAACTCCCATCTCATCATGTCATGCTCCTACTCAAAGCAAGTATGGAGGGATATAGATGGATTGATAGGCCTTCATAATGCATGGAGAGGGAACACCATCAAAGAAGCTCTCAAAGGATGGTGTCAGAACAAGGAAACTAAGAGGTACAAAGCTATCCTCCGTCTATTGCTTGGGGAATTTGGTTGGCTAGGAACTCTAAACTCTTCGAGGATGTGGATACCTACCTATTAAACAGACCACCCAAAGATTAAACGCTCCCTATGATTTACCCCAATTATAAGATACTCAATCCCTCAAAATCTGCACAATAAATCATAAATAAAGAGATACCATGGGCATTCGTTAATGGTGCATCATAAGAAACTCTCACTAGAGGTGGGCTTGGGGAATTATCCATCTTTACTCAATCCATTGTATCTCTTTCAAAGCATGAATAGGCCCTCAAACAAACAACTTATATGAACTTCTAGCTCTAAAATTGGTTCTAGTGTCGACTCGGGAAAGAAGAGTTACTCAAATTCATTTTTTTGGAAATTCACTTCTAGTCATCCTCATTTATAGGGACATAAATGAAGATGCATAAAGGTTATCCAAAGAAGGTGTGGGGCTAGAAAAAGGAACATGGGAAATCCTTAAATCCACTCAAGGACACTCTCCTACTTATATTCATGAACCCTATTTTAAATTTTTCACATATTCTAAAATTCTAGAAGTGTGATTGTTTATAGAAAGAATGGATGATTCTCACTATGTAATAATTAGATTTTATGGAACCTTTGAAGAAGAAAATATAGGTTAGTGATAGAAGCTGGAACAATTTTGATTTTCTATGAAGATGAAAACTCGTTATATTTTTTATATTTTAATACTCCAAAGCAAGCAAGTGTAGAAGATTATGCAAGGCTTTTGTATTAGGCCATATGAGGCATCTTGGAATGCTACTCAATATTTGACTTTGTAATTTTTTTACTATTAATAAAATTGCTTGACTTTTTTCTATGGAAAAAAAAAAGATACTATAAGTGGTTCAAGTTGAATGTCAAAGAGCTTGTATGGATCTAATAAATACTATCCATACTAACTTCAATTTAATCTACCATATGTACAACTAAGGGTTTCATTGGTTTTATTAATGGAGGGTACATCTATGCTAAAGGTAGACACTTACAATTCTATACATTAACACAAAATTGTTGAAATGAAAATTTAAAAGGAAAAATTAAAACTATTTTTTTTTTTTTTTTTTCCATATACAAGAGATATACATGCATTTTACAAAAGAATGGATTGTTTGACAACCACCATAAGCTACAATTGCAACAAAAGTCCTAACAAAGTAAAATAGACCACACAGGGCCACCAAAAATAAAGTGTCATAAGCAATAAGCAAAAAGCAATAAACACATAAACATCGAGGCCATCGTGCAAGAGCAAGTGAACATAGACAATGTATCGAGGCCATCGTGCAAGAGCAAGTGAACATATCAAGACAATGTAGGAAAAAAAATCATGTGAAAAGGAGGGTCTTTGCCTTGGGGTGAATCCCCTCATCCTTCACTTATAGGCTCAAGATTAGACATTATAGGTTCCCATTCATCATTGCTCATTCATCATCACTTTACTTCGGTTCATGAAGATATGTTGGTTTTTAAATGGCTAGATAAACCGTAGAAAAATTATCAAACTAAATAGCTTTGGATTCTCAGTGAATTCAACTCTTTGCCTCTCTGGATGCTCTCTTACAACATTCCCACTACCTACTAAATGTATGTTAGTGTTGACAACCACTCAAAACTCAAGAGTGTACTTTGTCATATTTTATACAAAACCTAAACCTCTTCTCATTACATAAGTGTATAAGTTAATATAATATCACATGGAAAAAAGAAAAGCATTCGCATCATAATATACTTTATGTTTTAGAATGTTCCATACTTTCTAAACAAAAGCATACATCATCAAAAGAGTATTTAAAATTACAAACAATATATTTTAAACATATATCGACTTTATACTTTTATAAAATGAAAACACATAAAATTAAAATCTTAATTTTTATCTACACCTCCATTGATTTAGTGTAGTGTCTTCTCTTATTAGTTGATTGGGGAGAACACCTTCTTCCTTTCATGCTACTAGTTAATGGAAGGGTGTGTTTCCTTCTAAGAGGCATGGGTTATTTGAGATGCACTGCCCCCATAAATAGAGGGGTGATACTCTTCTTTAAGGATGTGTGATTCTCTCTCGTGAGTCTTTCCATGGAAGGGTGTGTTCCCTTCTAAGAGGCATGGGGTTATTTGAGATGCACTGCCCCCATAATTAGAGGGGTGATACTTCTCTTTAAAGATGGGTAATTCTTTCTCCTGAGTTTTTCCATGAAGGAGGTTGTGTCATTCTCTCACGTGAGTCTTCCACTCTAAAGGATTTTACCATAAGTATAAAGGATAAATTCATATAGAGAGGTGGGCATATGGAGTGTTTTCTCCCTTGCCCTCCCATTGAGACCTAACACAAGAGGTGTTAAGTATCTTTTTAAGGAGAGTTGTTGCATTAATGTGATAGTGTTTCAGATCTTGAGATAATCCAAAGGACGATCGATACAATAATTAAAGATAATTGTAAAATTGGTTTACAAACAATATAATAAAAATACATATTATATTTTAGAATAGTTATGTACAATAGTGGTAGTAATTTTTTAAAAGAGATGTATGTTGCACTTATTTGTCAAAATCTCTTGCAAGAAGGTGACATCATTATTTTTTTAACTTATATAACAAATTATGAACAAAAAAAATATGAAAAAATAAAGTTGATGAAAGACCAAGGGTTAGGTACATAGAGTTGGAGAGGTTGTGGTCAACTTGCCAAGAATGTAACGTTGATGCTAAATTCAATGCCATTAAAGAGGCTAAGTTCAATGTTATTATGAAGGATAATCACTACATTAAAAAGGATGTCAAATCTAAAAGTATTTAGGAGGCTATAATTTACAGTAAACTTAAAGCAATGTAGGGACCTAACAACAAAGTAAATGTTGAAACCAATGCTAAAGTTGATGCTACTTCCAACCCAACACAAACATTTTTAAAAAAGTTGTCACAAAGTAAAAAATAAGTCCAAAGTCAACATTATAGTTGATGCAAATGTTGACGCTAAAGCCAACCCAAATTATAGAAGTCCATTTAGTACCAACTTTAGGGATGAGGATTTGAAAGAATAAGGAGATTAAAAACTCTAAAACTAAATGCTAAAGATGACACTAATGTCATATTTTATTGTGAGGTATATTATCATGTTTATTATTCATTATTTCTTATCACACACACATACCCACACAACATGCCCCATTGAGGAGGGGGGGGAGGTCAGGTAAGCACACATATTCATCTTAAAACCAATCAACCATTATATTGGTAGGAAGGCAACTGCCTCTATGGGCATGCCCATTGGCATAAGGATAATGATATATTGTAACTTATATGTTGTCATGGACCAAACCTCAACCAAGGTGGGAGAACACACAAGAAGATAAGATATTTTTAATTATATAAACTATTCTAAGACACCAAACATGGTGTATCTGATTATTTAATGTCCTATTTATTATCCATTGTTATTATCACACACACACACACACACACACACACACACACACACACACACATGTCCCACAGAGGAGGAGGAGTTGGGGGGGAAGCACACATATTTATCTTGCAAACAATCAACCATTATGTCAATAGGAGGGGTACTACCAATATGGGCATCCTCATTGGCATAAGCATCATCCTGTGTTGGGACTTATATGCTATTGCGGACTAGACCTCAACCAATATGGGATAACTCACAAGAGAAGAGGAGATTTTCAAGTCATAGAAACTATTCTAATACACCAAACAAATCATAT
>SNQJ01S0002326.1:25164-47968 GCA_010110895.2 Picea sitchensis | reverse complement strand
GTACATATGAAGCCAAAGACAGAGTTTAGAGGGGCCTCTCTTCGTTAGCTATTAGCAACAATTTCCCTTTTTGCCCAAAGTTCGTCATGTTGAGGTGAATCTCTAGAAATTGAAGGCTTCCATGTATTGTACCAATGCTTTGAGAATGCAACTGAGCAAATATGCAATACAAAAAAAAATACTTTGTAAGAAAGATCATTATCTTTTTTATTTCACGCTTTAATTGCATTTTCTAATCATGATAAATTAAATTGGAAAATGATAACTAACCAATCTTTTGCAATATGTTAAAATGTAATATTGATGTTTTAACACTATTAATATATTCACTATGTTTCATGTTCAGTCAACCACATAATTACTTTGTTGAAAAAAAAAAAAAACTAGTATTATAGATTTTTTTGTTTATGTTTTTTTCAACGGAAACCATATTCTTGTTTTTATAAATGAAAAAAACAAAAACAAATGGTAAACATTCCCAAAACCGATCACACTATAACTGTACAAAAAATCTCCATCCAAAAAACACAAGGATTTTGCTTCTCTACGGTAATAATTGAAACGACAATGGGTTGTGATAAAAAATGGGTTGTGATCAAATGTGTATAAAGTAATATATGTCGTTCAATACTCTAACCTTAGACTTTTTACTAACACCCATAATTTAGATTTTCAAGTATGTTTTCCATGGCATGCATATGGAAAAGACGTATATAAATGACAGCACGTACGAAATTCCAACTCTTAAAACACATATATATTAATATGATATTGGAAGGTATCCATCAAATGCTCTTAATTTTCAAACCATCATCGTAAAACTATGGAAAATTTATGGCAAGCGACAAGATCATGGACATTTTATAGCGCCACATCAAACGTTATCTATATTAAAATCTTGATGGTTGCAAAAGCATACAAGATAAAAATCCACATTCAGTTCTTACTTGAACTTGATTTTCCCTTTTGAGGCACTCCATTTGGTGTTGCATATCTATTTTCATTTGCACCTTTTTTTTTATTTTGGTGTTTCATTCTTACCTTTTGGCTTTGGCTTCTCATTCACGTTGCTTGGTTAATTGAATTTTCATTCACATCCATATGGTTTACAATATCAGAGAATTGGCTCATTTTCTCCTCCACAATGGTTGAATCATGGCTCTCTATCTCAAAGATTTGGTTGTCCTTTTCCTTTGCATTGGTTAAAAGCTGGTTCTGTAAGTTAATGTGTTTTTCATACCTGGAAGTAGATTCCTTCATTTAATCAATAGAATATTTCCTTGACAATGGCTCCTCTGCAATCAAGTTAAACCTAATCGTGCCCTGTTTTCTCTTGAGCATGCAATCATTCATCTTTAGAGACCAAGAAAAGCATAAAAGAGTATGAGAAGGGAAAATTTTCAACTTTGGCGTCTCTAAAATAAAAGTGTCCAGGGTTGCACTATGATGCCATCAGTCTGCAAGAATAACAAAAACGAACATTGAATTCTTTGCAAAATAAAATATATTGTCGCAATCAAGATAACGATGTTTAGCAATACACTATGAAATTAAATCAATTAAAGTGTCATTGTAAACTCCAGTAACTATAAATAATTGAACAATGTGAACCTATGTGTCTTGAAGATGATGGCAATGATCCTTTCACATGTTCAAAGGATTACATGTAGAATACGCGACTTGTGGAAAGGTGGGGGGACTCAGGAAAGAGCGCCTCGAAAAGTGAAATCTCCAATATCTATATTGTATTGACATACTTCATGGAGCCCATCTATATTTATTTCTTATAGGTGGATTCATGTGTTAATTCATGTGGGAAGTGCTCTCCTTCCCATAGCATAGTTTCTTTGTAGCAACAAGGCCTCACAGTCAGCCGAATTTGAACCTGGGCCTCACCTAGGTAATCCCGGTCAATTATCGATTCCCCTAGATCCAAAAAAAATAAGGCCTAATGGGGGCTGCACTACTATGTTGCTGCTTTTCGATCCCAACCTCCTGCCTTTCAACAATAATGATGAGTTGTAGGGAGGTTGAGAATGTGTGTGGGTGTTGTCGGTACCGAGAGAAGGAGGTCTAATGATCAAATCAACTACTCACTCAAATGTTGACAAAAGCTACTCATAAGTAGTACTGGCCACTACCTATCTAGTTTGAGCTTCTCATAGTTCCAGTTGAGTGAGAGAGTCAGACACATCCATCCACACTTCAAATTCATGTTCTAAATGATCCAAAACCTAGTTTAAGGGCCATGTCTATGATACCCATTTTTTTTATGGTCAAAGACCTAGATTAATTTGAAGCACGAGTAAGGTAAGCAATCCAAGAAATCCCCTTCCGCCATGACAAGGTAAGTGATCCTCTTCCTTCTTCGCGTTTAGAGGAAACCAACAAGCACGTCTTAAAGAAGAAAAATATTATTTTCTCTGGGAACGTGATATCTTATGGTTAACTACAAAAACTATAGTTTTTTGCTTTTGGTTTTAGAAAAGGAAGTCTAATTTACTTTGTCCAAAATGAAAATGTGATGCGAGGCAATTTTTTCTCAGCTCCAGATAAATCCCAAGGTTTTGGGCAAAACCAATGCCATGTTTTAGTTTTGGATCTCATGATTCAACAAATATAGCCTCCATTCTATTGACGTGAGAAGGCATGCTTTAGGTGGTGTTTTTTTTTTATGTGTGACCTAATTCCTACAGGTGCGTGGCATCAATCCAAGCGGTTGATCTTGCTACCACCTATCTATAGACCCACTTTAACTAGACTATTGCTGCTTTGACCAAACTATTGCTTTGGATGATTACAAGCCTATAGAACCAACTAGCGATAGAAGCAGGTTAAAATGGGCAATATAAAGGGGTTGAGATAAGTCCTAGTCATATGATTTAGGGCGAGGGATTTGCTTGGGGGTGACTCTCTCTGTCTTTTCCCTACAAGGTATGATGTAGGAACACAAGATTATGCAGGAAAACATAAAGTAGGAACATTATCAAATGCACAATACTTTCTAGATGTTACTCGTGCTTTTTCTTCAATTTGATCAATTAGATTTGCAATTGGAAGGGATGTTGTTGAGCGAGGTGGTGATGGTTTCATCACGCCATGGAGTGGTGTTATAATAAAGAACTTGAATGATGCACTTCACTAATGCACATTAAATATGAGGGTTCATATATAGTCCTTGTAGTGTAATTATTCAATTATGATAAATCACTCTAGAAGTAAGTGATAGTGCATAAATTAGTTATATCTAATTTAGCTTTGTCAAATGCTATATTTTATATTGGTTAATGATATATCACACAATATCAACTTCTGCAACGATGTAGATTAAGCTTGATTTCCAATACTATATAAATCTTATATTATATGACATTGTTGAACTTCAAGTTTGACTCTCAATTCTTATATGTTATACTACTAGATGCTTTAAAGTTTGAGTCTTGTTACTCTTCTCTTTGGATATTTCTAGTGCAATTGTTATCTTGAGAAAATAATAGGAGATGAAGAGAGGGGTTAGAGAAATGACCAACCTGAAAAAGATCAACCTAGTTAAAAACAATTAGTCATCAAATTTAGTTCAAGTTGTAATGTTGGTTTTTACGTAGGAATAGAACTTGCCAAGTAGGAAGTCACCATTACTATGGAAGAACTCATGAATTGACCATGTGCAAAAAGGCTTATAAAACAAGAGCAGAGTCAAAGAAGAAGCATACCTCAAGTTAAGGATATGTTTCCAGGTGTAGGCAGAGCTTATCTAGGGGCATTAAAGGACGATTCTCAATCTAGGCATTAAACGAAGTTTCTTGATCTAGAAGGTAAGCTATGAGTGAGATCCTACTCTCAACACCAAAATTATTGGATTATTATTCATTGTTGTGTAGGTATAGTTGTGGGAAGAGGAAAATGAGGCGGTGAGGCAACGAGGTGGAGAGGATAGGGTTTTGGCAAGTAGAAGGTATAATGTACAGATCAACAATCGACTGATTTATTCAATGTTTAGTCACTAACATTTGACAAGATGATTTATTCATTGTTTAATCATTAATATTTGATAGTGCAAAAATGTTAATACAACCATTTTTATCGGGCAAATCAGTCTATGTGGACATAGACTGATCTCCTTAGACTCAGAAACCAAGACTAGAACAAAACAGTTAAAACACAGAACTTTCTCTAGGTTGATACAATCAAATTACCAATTAGCGAAGAATTCATACCTTGCAATCAATGATTGTCCTCGCTAGTTGTATCTTCTAGCTACTTTGTCGTGATACTTATGTATGATAACCTACAAGAAACACAAGCCAACAAAGGTGAAAGCAACAAGTATAATTTGATACAACCTATGCAAATGATCAAGGGGAAATACAACAAAGATAATCAAATATAGACAACCTTTGTGGGAAAGAAAATATGTTACTGCATTAATGATAATGGAAGAGATTACAACCAAAGCCTTGATGTTGTGAAGTCCCTCCCAACGATTCCTTGCTTCAACACACACACTTTGCTTCCATGAGTTCTAACACCATCAATTTGGTATCTTGACCCAAATCAAGTTGAAACAAGCTTCAATCTTCTTAATATTATTTCATCCCTTTAGCTCTTCTTGACCTTTCATTGATCTTAATCTTTCTCCATGAGAGATGCCTCCATTTATAGATTTAAGAGGAAGGGATGAGAAGATTAGGATGAGAGGGTTAAGATCCCACTAGATCAATAATACACGTGAGATCCAAACCAATCGGAGGACAACTCATCTTCGAAGCTTCTCTTTCTAGAAACTTCACAAATTTCTTCACTTTTCCCTTGTTTAAACAGTGTCGCACCCTGTGAACTAGCAACATGCGACACTGTCGCACTCTGCAGTGGTGTAAACACTTGAGAATGTCACACCCTACAATGGTGCAACATGCAACAATTTTATAAAAAAAGGCTTTTTCAAGGGATTTCATCCTTCCAAGAAAGGTTATTCTTCCAATTTCTTCATGGATTATGGAAATAATACTTCAAATGAAGAAGGATAGAGGTACAACATCAAATTGTCATGACTATGACCAAAATAATGTGTAACAAAATGCCCCCCAAAGTACGAAGTTAGGAAAGGAGTGATAGCTTAAATACTTTTTCATGTGAGTGTTGAAGCAAGGAACGCATCGGTCAGAAAATTGTCAACAACAAACAAGGAGTTACACTACAATAATATATCATCACCGAGGAAGTATTCCCATACTCAGAATACAAATGACTCAAAGCATGGTTGTTGACTAATACATTGCAGATCCATGATTGTATTGACTAATGATATGGGCACCAAAAATACAACGTGGATCCATATCATCATGACTCATTTGATTCGTAGCCATGAAATATACACAATAGAGATATGTCATGATAACAACAACATAGCCACATAATAATGTAATGTGGATCTATGTGACAACATATACTCAAAATACTCCATCGCAACCTGGATCTAATAGACAGGATCCAGGGTCTTCATCTCTAACGTGCCATAGTACAAAACTAACCATGTGAATAAAGGTGTTGAAGTCGAACATGGTAAAAACCATCTGATTACCGGTCAATGATGGTTACCGTTAACATATGCGAAAGGAACCACCAATAATGACAATGGCCCTTAAGGTACATAAGTACATTCTACTTAGTGTGAATAAATGAGCTAAAGTCGAACACCCATAGAATCATTTGATCGAAGGTCATTGATGAAAATCTATCATTGAAGCTAAGGAAACTTACTATTGAGGCATGCAAGTTCCAAGGTAATGTAAAGTTTCTAAATCAACTTCCTAGATAATGTGTTGATGTCGATAAGAAGTGATCCGTTGCAGGAGGGCCTTAATGTATCCCCCATCAATGACACAAAACAAGTACACATATTTGAAGTGGATCAGAGCACATAATGATTATTGTATCGCTAACTCAGGGATGGCCAATGAGATAAAAGGCTTAAGGATTACAGAAATGGCCGACATGACAAAAGGCTTTCTAGGTTGAACTTCTCTTGAACATATTGATGACATGACAATTGACTTGGCAACACTGACTCAAAAAGGAGGATCACAGACCAAAGTGTAATATTGTAGAGGAGTATGATCAACAAGATATGAGTGAATTTCCCAACCTTGACGCAAGGAGTGAAAGGGTGTCATGTTCAAGAGCGACTTGCTGCCATATAATTAATATAAGTTTAATACATATTCCCTTCCCAATTTTCCCCCACCATTTCTGGTGAGTACCTCTTTATTTTTACACAAGCTTGAGGAGGATAACATATGCTTATACTATAAGCTCATCCTTCAGAGTATTTTTAACGAACCCTGGGAAGGAGTGGTTCAGTCCCATATGGGTCTTTCAATGTAAATTTTACGAGTCCGGAGAAATTAAACTCGGTGGTTTTTCATGTTTAGAGAGTTTTGAAAACACTTAAAGAAGACTCCAGGATCGACTTTTTCGTAAATTTAGTCTTCCAAGCCCGAAAAAGTGTAAAATAATACCTAGGAGAACTCTTCTAGCCATGATCAAGTAGAGTATTCCTTTTTCGTAATTAATCATACTCAGCTCGAAAAGGGGTTAAACTAATACTGAATAGATGCCCCTTCAAATCCTTTAACAAGCGTGAAAGGAAGAAAGTTCCCTCAACAATCTTTTCATGTTTAGAGAGTCTGAAAAGAGCTTAAAGGAGACTCCAAAGAGTTCATTTTTTCGTATAACTTTTATGAGTTCGAAAAAGAGATAAAAGTAGACTCGTTAACCTATTCTCATGTATTTAATAGCACGAGAAAGAGCCAAGACTAAGCTCGGTAACCCATTCTCATGTATTTACGAGCACAAGAAAGAACAAAGACTAAGCTCGGGATTGGTTTCATTTTTCTACAAGCTTGAAACAAAGTAAAACTATGCTTGGTTGTTACTTTGACCCCAACTTGAGAAGCTAGTGGCTTAAATCTAGAATGATGACCAGAGTCTAGAGACATCCCCCCCCAAGCTTCATTTCATTCACCGACTCTTTTCCTATTGCCAATTTTTATACCGGAATAGACTCCTGGTTACTAATAGGAAAATGTTCACCAAAGAGGGAAGAAGAAAGAGGATCAACTGACCCAGGTGGATGAAATGAAGGTTTAGATACAAGTTCTAATGAAAGACTCGACTCAATGGGAGAGGCAGTTGTTTCATTTTTTAATGAGCTTGACACATGAAAATAATTGATCAGTCTATGTAAACACAGATTGATCTCCCTAGACTCGAAAACCAAGACTAGAACAAAACAAATAGAATACATAACTTTCTCTAGGATGATACAGTCAAATTACCAATTAGCGAAGGATTCATACCTTATAATCGATGATTGTCCTCGCTAGTTGTATCTTCTAGCTGCTTTGTCGTGAGACTTATGTATGATATCTTACAAGAAATACAAGCCAATAAAGGTGAAATCAACAAGTATAATTTGATAAAACCTATGCAAATGATCAAGGGGAAATGCAACAAAGATAATCAAATATAGACAATGTTTGTGGGAAAGAAAATATGTTACTACATTAATGATAATGGAAGAGATTACAACCAAATCCTTGATGTTGTGAAGTCCCTCCCAATGATTCCTTGCTTCAACACACACACTTTGCTTCCATAAGTTCTAACACCATCAGTTTGGTATATTGACCCAAATCAAGCTGAAACAAGCTTCAGTCTTCTTAATATTATTTCATCTCTTTATCTCTTCTTGACCTTTCATTGATCTTAACCTTTCTCCACGAGAGATGCCTCCATTTATAGATTGAAGAGGAAGGGCTGAGAAGATTAGGATGAGAGGGTTAGGATCCCACTAGATCAATAATACAGGTGAGATCCAAACCAATCAAAGGACAACTCATCTTCGAAGCTTCTCTTTCTAGAAACTTCACGAATTTCTTCGTTTTTCCCTTGTTTAAACAATGTCGCACCCTGTGAACTAGCAACATGCGACACTGTCGCACTCTGCAGTGGTGTAAACACTTGAGAGTGTCACACCCTACATTGGTGCAACATGCAACACTTTTATAAAAAAGGCTTTTTCAAGGTATTTCATCCTTCCAAGAAAGGTTATTCTTCCAACTTTTTCAGGGATTATGGCAATAATACTTCAAATGACAAAGGATGGAGGTACACCATAAATTTGTCATGACTATGACCAAAATAATGTGTAACAACCACCACCGAGACCTCAGAAAGAGCTTGAACACAACCAACGATGATGTTTGAGGAAACCTAGCAACATGACAATTCATATCTATTTAATCAATAGATAATGCATCGTCGTATTACTCTATTTAAAGATAAGACCCAAGAAACAACTTCAATAAAGTTTATAATCAACTCAAAACTTAGGTTATAAGAATTACATTGTATCAAATTTGTATTTAAAGACCTGACAAACAATTTCAATAAAGTTATAATAAAATTCATAACTTAGGTTATCTAAGATAGGAAACCAAAAATAAAACAATGGGAAGAGTGAATCCTGCAATAAGACTTTAAATCTATTGTCCAATGAGATTACGAAGAATAAGTCTTTTTTATTATATAAAATATAAAATTTTGATTTCTCTATCTTAAACATTAGAGATTGGGAAAAAATACATGATCAAAGGTCAAACTAATACAAAGTAAAAGATGAATCGAATGCTATACTCCCCACACTGGCCTTCGACAAGGACTAATAATGGCTAAAAAATAAAAGATAAAGAGAGAAAAGAAACGAGGTAAGAGTAAAACATAGCTTTTAATGTTGTAAACTCTAACATATATTGTATGTTGTTGTATCATATTAAAAAAACAGTTCATAGTTCGCTCATGACAATACATATATAGTTATATATGTATGTGTGATTATTTGTTTATATTACCATAATCAATGTAGGTTGTTACATGGTGGTGAAATTTGGGACATCACACTAAACCATGCCAATGATGAAAGAAAAAATCAAAATTCAATATAAGCATTGGCTAAAGCTACCTCTATTCTTAATTTATTTTTTTATTTTTATTAAGATCACTTTTTATATATTAGATATATTAATAAGATGTCACTAGTTAAGGGGGCCTTGAATTTTAGTAGTGCATGTGCTATTTTATATTTGTCCAAAAATCATACAATGAAATTTGAAATTTATGAAATTTAAGGTAGGTTTAGGAAAGGGCACAAACAACTATGCCAAGATTGTAGTTTTAAGAATCCTTCTAAAATGTAGATTTGAAAAAAATGTTAGTTAGATTTAGGTATATGGTAATTCAAGTTTGGTTATTAATTTGATGAAAGGGACATGTTAGCTTTTCAATATTCTTCTTAGACCTATAGGTGATTAGCTAAAAGAAGTAGCAAGTTCTTTTGAATCCATTTCATTTACTCATGTTTATCGAGAACACAATGAGGAGGTAGACGCACTATCAAAGGAAGCACGATTGGTCGCAGGATGCCCTTGGATATTGGAGGAACGTAGAGTTGGAACAATGTCCATCTATGAACTTAGAGTTTGATGTATGCATCTCATGGGAGTTTGATTTCTCTTTTAATGATTTTATAAAGCCCTTATCTTGGTTGAAGGTTATCATTTGTACTTCTTTTTATTATTATTTTCATGGGTGGAAAGAGTTGGGGGGGACTCTTCATGATCCCAAAGGAACTTCAATAATTTCTTATTCCTAGGGTTCAAGTAACCTATCAAACAATTTTGTTGAAGCATACGCTCTCTTGTGTGGTCTCTTTATAGCCAAGGAGACAAATATTAGAGCTCTTTCAGTCTTTGGGGTTTCAATGATTATCATGAAAGCAATGATTGGCAAATCCACTCTTGAAGGATCAAAATTAAAAAACTTCATCTCTAGAATCAAACAAGAAATTAACTACTTCATTAGAGTCTCCTTCTTCCATATCAGGAGGGATTTAAATGAGGAAGCAGATCAATGGGCCAAATGAGTAACTAAGTTTAAGCTTGACACCTTGGTTAAAAATGGGGTTCATGACTTTATGGTCACCCACTAAATTTTTGTTTAAGTGGGTTTTAATGCACATTAAATTCAACATGAATAAACAACTAACTGTGAGTTGGCAAAGCCTTGGAAAGGGAAACTCGAGGACACATAACACCCTCATCTCCATGCAAATTCACCCTTGGTTCATGGCAATTGAATGTTGCCCTCTATTTTGGTACATTCATTGTGGGGTAATGGTAAGGCCAAGGATTAAACATTAGGGTATTTCATGTTGGTTCACCCATGCACCTGGTAATCTGGCTTTTCAAGAAGTGACCCAGAATTTCAGGCATGGTGCATATGCCATTGAAACTCCAATCTCATGTTTCAAACTTCCTATTAATGTCGATGTGAGCAGAAGGTTTGGTTTTCTCCATCGATATCTCCTTAAGGTTTATAGTGTAGTTTTTTTCATTATGAATAATGGAGATGTCTAGGAACTTCGTAGAGTCATGCATTGTCATGCGGTTCTCATTCGAGCCAATAGTAGTGCTTTTCTTTCAATATCCTCCAAGGTTACAAAGATAGAGTAGGTTTGCATCACTCAAACTACTAATATCATAGATATTCTAGTGCACTAGAAGCAAAGAATTGATTCTTTAGAAGCAAAGTGCAACATGCTATGGAATATTACACTCACCCAACACATGGACTCTTTATCAATGTCATCCAATAATAAAGAAATAGAGAACTCATTATAGGTTGTGATAAAGGAGGAAGAGATGGTCCACCAATTAAGAGATCTTATGGAAATCAAAGGACAAATTTCCCCTCAATCTGATGAGGGTAGTGCTCTTGTTTGTCGTTAATGTTGTGTATTTATGAGTTATATGCATTTTATGAGTGTATGCTAAACAAGACACATGTAGGCCAACTTAGAACATCTACTACATAACTTGTTGGAAGTTTTTTGATGTATTCATAGAAAATTGTCTTATTATGTTGAAGGCAACATGAATTAGGTCTATGTAACCTGTTGCATGCTTCAATTGTAGCCCTTTTGAAAACACAAATTATGTTATGGTCAAAAAATAAAATTGAGTAGTTTCTAATTCTCTTTGGGACATAGTTTGAAAAAGGTATTTTTAGACCTATGTTGGCATGGACAATAAATGACAAGTTTGAAGATGTTTTTTGAATTTATTAAGATGAAGTTTTTTTTTCCCTTATGAGAAAGCTCTATGCTTCCTCATGTAATGCAATGCAATAGCATATAAAACATGCAATGTCAATTCGACTTTGAATAAAAATAACAATTTTTTCTTTGGAAAACAAATATTTTTAAATTACTTGACATGATGATTAGGTTTCAATTCGATATCTAGACATGATTTTGGTGGTATTATAAAATGTATAAATTACATTGATACTGCCAAGATTTAATTTCCAATTCCCAAGGATCCTTACTCTTGTGCATGGAGGTCTTACAACATCAAAATATCTCAGACAATGGCATATTATATGGTAAAAGATGTAAATAAAATCTCGGGGTAAGTAATGGAAACCCTTGAGTTGTTATCCTACGGGGGACATGGGAAACATTGGAAATATACTTAGAATTTTTTGTTACTGTGCCCAAAAAACACCAACAAGTTCATCATAATCTATGTTAGAATGTGCATAGAAGTCAATTTTATAGAGCGTTTACTTGATGATACTCTGATCAAGGTGAAATGTAACGTTTGACAACAAAATTTGAATTACAAACATGTGTCCCTTAGACGTTATTCATACTTCGAGTATGGGCATTCGATAGCCTCTTACCTAAGCCAAAAGTTAGTGAAGGTACTTCTTAGAAAAACAAAAAAAAATTGAATTGAAAATCCACTTGGTGGAAATGACTCGAGAAATGTCACTACTCGATAGAGTGGAAGAACTCCCAAAGGAGGGTTCAATAAAGGAATCTACAAAGGAGGAATTTACAAAGGAGATAGATGCTGATAACATCAAAGATCCACCTCACTCAACCTCCGCAGAGGAGGCCACTCCTCCAACTATTCCTTTTGAGGATGAGCAAGGGGTTTGGATTGATATGAAGAAGCAAAAAGAAAAAGGGGCCTCTGCTGGAGAAGGAAAACCATTAGTTTCTTTAGGAACAATATGTTTTGGTCCTGCAAAGGCAATGAGAAACTAAGTAAATAAATGTGTTCTGTATGATAGTTAAAAGAATAAAATTTTCCAACCACCAAACAACTTAGGGAAAGCAAAAACACTCAATTCATTTTTTTTTTTAATATTTACTCACTTTCCTAAATTTTGAAGTTAATAAAATAGACTTCACCAATATAGCTAAGACTCGAAACATTTATCCTTTATTTTATATTAATAATATAATCCTTACTTCTTATTAATAATTGTTTTTCTTAAAAAGTATATTTTATAATTATTTTCTTTTAGAATAATACAAACTAACTTCTTTTTATTTTTATTTTTTATAACCATAACCAAACTTGTATTAATTCAAAAGGGCCGCAATCGAAGCATGTAACAAGCTACACATGGTTGATTCATGCTGCCTTCAACAAAATAAGACATTTTTCTGTGAATGCATCAAATTTTTCTAGTATACTACAAAATAGATGTTCCAGGTTTGCCTACATGTGGCATGTTTCACATAGACTCCTAAAATACATATAATTCAAAAATACATAATATTAAGAGTAAAAAAGAGCATTGCCCTCATCTTCTTGCTCCTCATCAAATTGAGGAGAGCTTTGTCCTTCAATTTCCATAGGGTCTCTCAATTGGTGGATTGTCTCTTCCTCCTTTGGCGTAGTATGGAATGAGTTCTCCGTTTCCCTGTTATTGGATGCCATTGATAAAGATTCCATGCATTGGGTGAGTGTAAGATTTCACAACTTGTAGCACTTTGCTTCAAGAAAATCTATTTTCTGTTTCTGATGCACTAGAATGCTCATGGTATTAGCATTTTGAGTGATGCAACCCTGCCTAGTCTTTGTAACTTTGGAGGACATTGAAAGCAAAGCATTGCGATTAGCTTGAATGAGATCCTCATGATGTTTCCTAACCCTATGGAGTTCTTGGAAATCTCCATTATCCATAATGAATAAACCTCATGAGGATACCAACAGAGAAAACCAAACCTTTTGCTCACACAATAGAATGAAAAACATCAACATTAATAGCTTTCCTGAAATATGAGAATGGAATTCCAATGGCGTATTCACTGTGCCTGAAGGGTAGGGTCTCTTCTTGAGTAGCATGAGACCAAGAGAGAAATGCGACACTATACTTGGATTCAAAGCTCTGGACTTTTACAATGGAACACAAGCCAGGGAAACTCCAATTTTTAATCACAATCACACCAATACAACGAGCTTCTAAACAACTAGAAACAACTTCAATAGGAATATGCAGAGGGTCAGAATTATGGCCAACCTAGTTTCTGGATAGGGTACTACATACATAAATTGCAGTGTCATGAAAGGAACCAACTCCCATATTATCAACTGATTGTTGCAAAGGTTCCCCAAATTGAATGTTGGTCCTTCCCACAAATTCCACCACCTGAATGCCTCAAACTCTCCAAAATATTTTAACTTAGAGAAAGAGAAATTGATTGGTTTTCTAAGGTCGAAACAAGCCAAGGAAGCGTGACAAAGGAGGCTTAAAGTGTTTGGCTTTAGAATCAAATAGGAGGCTATTAAAAGGAAGAGTAGATCAATCTAGAGAAAACATACACCAATAAATCAACCAAAGCTAGCTAGGAGACTTACCAAATTACCATGTGCATGGGTGAACCAACTTAAAATACACTAACTTCCAATCCTCGACCCTGCCATTATCCCACTGCAGATGTGAGGGTGTTATGTGTCCTCAGGTCCCCCATCCCAAGGCTTTTCCAACTCATAGTTAATTATTGATTCATGTCGAAATTTGATGTGCATTAATACCCACTTAAGCAAAAATCTAGGGGATAACCATATAGTCTTGAACCCCATCTTTATCAAGGTGTTAGGGCTAATCTTAGTTGCTTGTTTAACCCATTGATTTGCCTCCTTGTTCAAGTCCCTCTTAATATGGAAGAAGGAGATTCTAATGAAATAGTTAGTTTCCTGATTCTAGAGATGTTGTTTTTTAATTTTGATCCTCTAGGAGTGAGTTTTCCAATCATTACTTTAATAATGATCATTGAATTTCCAAAAACCAAGAAAGCTCTAATATTAACCTCCTTAGCTATAGATAGACCACACAAGAGAGCATATGCTTCAACCAAATTATTTGATGGGTTACCTAACCCTTAGACATAATAAATTATTAAAGTTCCTTTTCATCATAAAAACTCCTCTAGTTTCTACCACCCCTCAATGTGTCTTCTTAAATACTACAATTTAATAATTAAATTCCTTTACCATTAATAAGAAAATTTACAATTTCATCACTATTTTTTGAACGCTATAAACTACTGGAATCAATTTAAAGTATTTCAATTTTTAAATTAATTCTTTAAGTATCAAAAAGTTATTGTTTAGAATTTCTAATATTAAAATCTACACACTCAATATTCCAATTTTAACATGAAACTTAATATTGCCTCCATTTACCAAAGACAAAAGGAAAAACTATTACTCCGAAAGAGACTATGCTTCCCTCGATCTTTATTATAAGTTGACCCGATGGCAGCGGCCTCATCTTTCTCTTGCGTCGCAAAACTCCCAAAATTACAACAACACCCCAATGTCTGTCAAAAGTCTGTTGAGAGGCGTGAGTGAAATGGATCCTTTGGTCTGGCACAAGGTTGCTGGTATATCAGGTAACCATCGTCAGATGGATTTTCTTACAATCAGTTTTTTTGGGTTAATTTAAAACTATCTATCTGTGTCATACTTTCATATTCGTCTCCCTTTACTTCACACACAGGCATAGCAGCTCTGGGTCTGGGGACTTATGGAGCTCACATGTTCAAGCCCGCCAACCCAGCTTATAAAGAAGTAAGTTCCAATTGGTTATTCAATTTAATTACAGTTTATTTTGATGAAATCCATAGTACTAAAACACTGTAAAAGACTCAATGTTGAGGGTGAAATTACAATGACGATTTTTGTTTTCAAATCGCTATTTAAGGTCCCTTCATGCTCTTCCCTAAACGGAATTTTATCAGGTTTGGCACACTGCAAGTTTGTACCATCTAATTCACACAGCAGCAATGTTGGCAGCTCCGGCTACGAAGCATCCACACATTGTAAGTGATCTGGCATAGTCACCCTGTCGGTTTTGTGTAAGAGTTAGTGGGTGGTAATTCTCAATCAGTGGTGCTGAGGCCAATTCATGGAGTGTCATTGGCTTTACATAAAAGATCCCAATTCCCGTGTCTGGCTGAACCTGAATACATGAGTCTAGGGGTTTTAATCTCTTGGGGACACTTTGCTTACCATGTTCGTGTTATAAACATTAGTTGTGACATAGAGGGATTACGTGGTCCAGATTCTCATTATCGTTTCCGAGTCTGTTTTCTTGGCATAATTGTAAATTTGGGTTTTCGAAAAATATTTTATCTTGGTCGATTTCTACAATCTCCTCCTCGTACAATTATCCTTCTTGTTTTGTTGGTTTGGGCAGTTTGGGGCTCTGCTAACGAGTGGCATAATAGCATTCTCAGGAACGTAAGTATTTCCTCTTCCAGCTGCCAATAGCATGTCTGCTTGCAGTTGAAATATTTGAATTTTGAAACTATTCTCATTCTGGCNTTGTTGGTTTGGGCAGTTTGGGGCTCTGCTAACGAGTGGCATAATAGCATTCTCAGGAACGTAAGTATTTCCTCTTCCAGCTGCCAATAGCATGTCTGCTTGCAGTTGAAATATTTGAATTTTGAAACTATTCTCATTCTGGCCTCTCTCGGAAGCAACTGTTTTATAGATGAATATAGTGTCAAGCGACCGTTTTATAGACGAATATATTGTCAATTACATAGATCTGAGAAATGAGGTATTCTATGCATTGTTTATTTCACACGTTTTTTTGTTTTTGTTTTTGTAAGACATTAAGTAGCTGAGCTTCTTGTATCAAGATGTATTAGGGTAACAGAGACGATACAGATGCTCAGAGACTCGTTTTAGTTACTGAATTTAAAAGTGTGCTTCTACTGCTTATTCTATTAAACTAAGGGGGCATATGAGGGTGTAAGAGAAGCTTAATGAAAGAATTTTTGATCTTTGGGTGTTAGAGAAGGCTAATGAAAGTATTGTTGATCTTTGGCAGAACAGATAAAATATAATTCTTAAATCAAAGCACAAGATACTTTAAAACCTGCGAAACCTATAACTATAGTTGATCAAATGTATACTTAATAGAAATCTCAACAGAGTGCAGAATGAAGCCATTACTAGTGTTATTCTAATTTAGCCATCTTGTAAAGCAATCTTAATTTTAGGAATAGTTTGTTCAATTACTCATCTTGCATGCTCTGAGTAAAAGTTAGTTCGAAGACCAGTTAGGAAATTTTATTTTTTGTCAGTTTCCAACACCTGAATTTCATAGCAACTTCCAAAGAGTTTATATGAAACAAACTGCACATTTTGTTAAACTATTGCGACTTTCTGATAGAAGTTAGATATTGACTGCTAGGTCCTAAATCATGTTGCTTATGTCATCAAAGGTGTAGATGACAGCAGTAGTACATCAAGCAAAACTATTCTTTTGGGAAAGAATGGAAAATGCCGCAGAGACATGTCATGTAACCTAAAACCCTTGCAGTTTAATTAAAGAGGCAATATGATGATCCTTGTCAAAATTTTCCATTGCTTACGTCTGCCACTCTTTGTCGATAACTTAATATTGTATCCCCTAAAATCTTTCAATCTGTGAGACATGAGAAATTGTTCTTGTGTCCATCAGAATGCCACATTGCATTCCATTCTTTTCGGGTTTGATGCATAAAGGTGGTCAACAGTGATAAATTTGGAGTCATGCAAAGGTGTTCATTTCCATGTCTTAATAAGTACTCTGATTGTGCAACTGTGATAGCAGCTGATCTATTCTTCAAGTCGATAAATCTTTCAGAGTAGTAATTATCTAGTACCTACTAACTATATATATTGTTATGATTTCTCACCACTGGTATCAATTCTGTTCTTGATTCCATAAATTTTCATATTGAAAGGTTGGCTGATAATAATTTTTTCCAGTGTTTTGCAATTGAATTGTGAATTACCCAAGTCAGTACCCTGGGTAACGTCTTGCACCTTGATGGTGAAGCACCTGATCTTTGGGTACCTATTTAGCAGTGTTATTTCAAGGCAAATTTGAAATCTATTTAAGTTAAAGGGGTGAAAATTTGGCAGGAAATTTGACTATCTTTTGAAGGGTTGGTCCAAAACATTGATCGACTTGTCAAACCCTAGTCTGCTCAGAAACAAAAATTAAAATTCTTAAAAAACCCATGAAATAAACAAGCACACCAAGCTAGAGAAATTAAGCTCGAGCATTCATGTTTCAAGAAACCCATGGAGGCAACTTTCTCAAAGGCGGTTCTTCAGTATTTTCTGCCATTTTTGATATGTGCATAGTGAAACAACAAGTGAAGCACTCACACAAGAAGAATACACAAGAGAGAAATTGCCAAACTTTACATTGTGCATTATATATTATACATAATATATGTTAAAATTAAGCAGCTGCAAGAGCCATTCTCCGAGAGGATGGCAAAGACCCTAGTTGAGATCTAGGCCCCCTAGTACACTCCCGGGGTTCTTGGTCTGGGACCAAGCAGTTAGAGCTATGGCAAAAGACCCTAGTGAGGCCCCCCAGTGTATTGCTGGGGTTCTTGGTCAAGGACCAAGCAGGTTGATGATATAAGTCCCTAGATGTGATCTAGGGCCCATGGATGTGGTCTAGGGAATCCTTGCTCGGTGCTTGGATTGATCCTTGGTTGTGTACCTTGTTGGATAAGACCCTAGTGGTGATTTAGGGTCCCCAGACACGTTTTGGGGTATCCTGGTTTGGGACTAGGCAGTTCTTGGTTAAGTACCAAGTCGAGATGATGTGTGATCTTCTTCTCTCCTGGGATGGTCCATGAGACCTAGGAGCAGTTAAGAAGAAGGACATGATCACATCATTGACCTTCCTCTTATACTAGGATGATAAAAGCTTATAAGTTATCATGAGACTGATGTGGACATTTTGCCATTAAAGAAGAACCCCCTTTGACCTTGTCTTGTTACTGTTGCAAACCCTTGCTTGGGTTACGTCCTCCTTTTGTTTATGTGGTTTAAGTCTTTGCTAGCCACCTTGACTTGTTAACTATTCTAATTAATATTTTATGATTAAAATATTAATTATTTTAATTTGTTTTATTGTTGGGTTTTAATTTAACCCTAAATTAGGGCTAATTTGTAAACCTTAACCTACCCACCAAAACTATAAAAGGAAACCTATCCCCTCACTCTCTCATTCATCTTTCTTCCTCCAATCTTTCACTTGGTCTGATTTTTGCTGCGGCCTCTGCTTGTTTCAGTTTGGTATAGTGGTGCGGCCTCCTTGGATCTCTTATTCTCTTGCTGATTAGGGTGCGGCTCTCTTGGACAGTTTCCTTTGCTGGTTTAAGGCTGCGGCTCCCTCCTTGTTGTTTGTTTAAGGCTGCGGCTCCCTCCTTGGTCTGGTTTAGTGTACGACTCTCTCCTTGGACTGATTCCCTTGCTGATTTAGGGGTACGCCTATCTCTTGGGACAGTCCTCTTGCTGGTTTAGGGCTGCGGCCCCTTCCTCTCTTCTCTCAGCCTGCCACAGGTCACTTCAACTTGCTGTTTGGGTTTGGGGTTTTCCCTTTTTGCTGCTGTCCGCTTTGCTGCTTCTCTTCTTGCTGGTACAACCTTCTTCTTCTGTTGATGGTGCCACCTGGTTAGTTTCTCTCTCTTTGCTGGTGCTTTCTGTTTGCTGCCTTACCTACAACAATTAGTACCCTGAACAGGGTTTGATAGGGCAGCCTTAGGACTGTTATCTATTTGCTGTAGCAGTTCTGTATTTTCTGGACAGTTTTTAGGGCTGCTAGTGGCCTCTCCTTCAACCACTAGGCTAGACAGTAGTGTCCTGTTTTAGCTTGATGATTGGCTGCTGTTTAGTCTTCTGTTTTCACCCTAAAAAGTTCTTCTTGGCAAGTTTGTCTAAAAGTCCATGATGAGATCTACCCCTGAGGGTTTGATCCATGACCATTATAGTTTTTTATGAGCATACGAAAAAGAGGATAACAACAATCACATCAGGTAAAACTGTTCCTTGTTTTTGCTAAGGTAATGTTCAGATTTGTTCTTTGTTTTTGCTAATGTAATGTTTAGATCTGTTCTTTGTTTTTGTTAAGGTAATGTTCAAATCCATTGTATTATTTCTGTTATTGGTTTACATCAGTATTTCTGTTATTGGTTTACATCAGAATTTGTGAATATATTACTGATCCAAAACTACAGTAGTAAATAAAATTAAAAGATATTTCTGTTTCTAGTTTACCCTTAATTTCTAACAATATATATATGTATATATATATTTTTGTCCAAGAGAAACAATCTTTATATTCATAAGGGATGGATATGTTGGAACATGCGGTTCCATCGTAAACCTCACCTTGTCGATTGAGTAGGTCGACCAAGACTTTGGGTCGACGACCGACTAAATTGGCGGTTGACCATGTCCACTTAAGGATCCCCGATCCACATTTTATGGACAGGTGTAACCGCCTTCACCTGAGTTTGTTGGTTTTGGTCCATGACCAAAACCCATTTATAGACGATCCTTGTGATCGGTCTATCATCATCTCAGATCCTCAGATCATCTCGGGAGATCTGCTCTCACTCTCCTTGAGCGACCTGTGCTTCAGTGCTACGGTGTCTTTTGACACTATCACTGCTTCTCAGA
Source organism: Picea sitchensis (assembly GCA_010110895.2). Classification (NCBI taxonomy): domain Eukaryota; kingdom Viridiplantae; phylum Streptophyta; class Pinopsida; order Pinales; family Pinaceae; genus Picea; species Picea sitchensis. The sequence continues at coordinate 28,067 of SNQJ01S0002326.1, read as the reverse complement.
TCCATTCTTCTCTACGTTCAATCCATGTTCCATCATGGTATTAGAGCTGTTGGTTATTTGATCTCGAGATGTCAGAGAAGACTTAGACGAAAGTGGGATAGCACTGTGCATTTGTGGTTATTTTGGGCATAAATGTCTTTGTCACGAGTTTGCTCAAAGTAGCTCAACCATCTATTTGTTGGGCAAAGTGATTAAAGGAAACCCTTCGTTTACCGTATGTGCTCTGCATATCAGTGTATGCCCCCGCTGTCGAAAACCATTGGGGTTATGATGAAGTTGTCGATTTGACTTAGCTTCCCTTGGTGTCGAAGTGGCTCGAGGATAGACTGTGGAAGTTTCGACTATTGGTGGTTCGACCACTTGTTTGCCGTCGACTTTGGAGCCAACTTGATCAAAGATTACCAGAAGTTGATACCCTCGATGGTGTCCGCCTCCTTCGACTCGACTTGATTGAAACCCTAGATCGAAATACTCGACCAAGCAAACCCGACTTGATTGAAGGTTCGTCGAACCATGTCTCGACTTATGGCTTGGCCCATCGACACGACACCCTTCTCGATTGAGAGTGTGTAGCCACTGCTCGTCTTTGGCTCGACTTAAAAGTTCACTCCACTCGACATTGGTGACCTCCTCTTGCTGCTCGACTCAACTCCTCTTTACTTGCATATCGTAATGGGTACACTAGTCTTTGTGACAACCCATTGCATAGAAGAAGTGAAGAAGGGATGACTTGATCTGTTATTGCGTAGGTGCCTAATCGTCCACATTGCTTGACCTGACCGGAAGAGCTCTTTTGGTTCTGGTTGACTGACGTAAAGGTGCACTGAGCTTCTCTTTGCCTCAATCGACTCAACTCATGATGTGGTGGTGTATTTGGTCCTTCCGCCTTTGGTATTTGTGTTCTCCCTGTTATCGTGAAGTTTGTAGTTAAGGTAAAAGATGAATGAAAGGAGGGCAAACTGGCGTAACTGAGACTATCCCACCACTGTCACCTCAATGGGATAACTCTTTCTGTTTAGGGAGGTAAGGCCCAGGGGAGACGTCCCCGGTGACTTGGGGTTTTGAGAAGGCAAAGGCTTGAAAGGCTAAGTATAATAGTCCCCCTCACAAGTCACCACCGATTCGGAAAGTCCCGGCTAATCAGCTAATAAAGATGAGTAATAACCAAGAAAGTGTACCTGCTCGAGACAAAGCAACAAGGAAACTATACACGTGCAAGCTTACTTGCTGGTTAGTACTTCATATAATCATGGACTTCTGATATAAAACAATTGATAAACAATATTAATGAAGCAAGTCAACGATGTATAATGGCAATGATTATAATATGTCACTTCACAATAAATGCTAATGGCAATCAATGTAACAATATCGACACTAGAAACAACGCCATAGCCAATCATTCAATTGCTTTAAAGATAAAATAAATGCTGCATAGAGATGTTTATAGCATGAATAGATGACGGCATCAATAGGGTTAGCGATTGTTAGTCTAAGCTAGGGTTAGAAGGATTATTAGTTGTTCAAAGTACTTGGTTGTTTGAAGTTGTGATCAAGGTACTCAAACAATGGAGGTCTTAGATCAGTGCTTTATTAGGGCAAATGGAGTCAAAAAGGGCCACAAATGTTGAAGGGCTGTGATGATAGTGATAGGGCTAGAGACAAGAGGGTTTGATGTTGAAGTGTTGCTAAAGCAAGGCTTCAACAAGTCAAACCCTAGGGGAGACAACTCACTAAGGTGTAGATGACCTAGGCCTCAGTGTGTCTTCCTCCTTCTCTAGCTCAAAAGACAAATTTAAACGGCTAGCTTGAGCAAGAAATGATATGGCTGAAGACAAGAGGTTTAGATGTTGAGGTGTTCCTAAAGCAAGGCCTCAACAATGAAATCCTAGGGGAGAAAGGCTCACTAAGGTGTAGAAACCCTAGGCCTTAGTGCTTTCTCCTCCTTCTTCAGCTCATTGACAAGAATAAAACAACTAGCTTGAGTGATAGATGCTATGGCTAAGGACAAGAGAGTTTGATGATGAAGTGTTGCTAAGGCAAGGCTTCATCAATCAAACACTAGGGAAAACGACTCACTAAGGTGTAGAAACCCTAGGCCTTAGTGTGTTTTCTCCTTCCTTGGCTCAAAGACAAGATAAAAAACTGCTAGACTAGAAGAATAGGATTAGAGTGTTTCTATGGCAAGGCTCTATCTAACTTCAGCGAAATCAAATGACCCTTTAACTTAGTAGGGACATGAGACAAGGACACCAACATGTGCTTGTCACCTAGGGTTTAATCCAACAAATTATAATAAGAAAATGCAAGTAAACAATACCATAACCATTCAATAAAGAAGTGTTTTGCAGAAATTTACTTACATCCACCAAGCATTCATATAGCCAAACCCTAGTTGTAAACCTTCCACCAAGATAAATGCTAAAAAATCACCAAAAGAAGTCTCCTTCAACAAGTGCGCCACAATTTCAGCCAATAACCCTAAGAGGGCCAAAAATTTCAGGCCTCACCAAGTGGTGAGTGAAAGATGATGAGAAAATGAGAGTAAAAACCCTCAATTTATACCATACCAATGACCTTAATTAAATTTTAGGTCACCAAAAGGCCGACATGGCCAAAATACCAAATAACACTGTTTTACATTAAAATGTCATAAATGAAACCCTAATCAAGCAAAAGTAAGACGTCATGCCCCTTCTAGGGTGACGTTAGCCCCTTTTAGGGCAGCATAGGCCTCCTAGAGCAAAATGTTAGCCCTCCTTGGGCCTCTCCAAGCTGCCACACGTGCCACACTGCCATAACTGCCTCCCCAAAACGTCCATAAAGCTGGATGACGTCATGGGCATCCTGGGCCTTCCAAGGCCAACGTTCTAGTGGAGAGGGCACAACCCCCCTAGGTAAGG